>JAIUCT010000030.1:1595506-1616351 GCA_021307375.1 Tetraneura akinire
TAATGCTCCGATTTTCACGAATAGGGTATGTTTCCGGTAGCAAAGTGTATGTCGTTGGTACTTTATTTAGGTCATTTTTCGAATTTCTCAAAATTGACCCTAAGCGGTAGAAAAAACGACGAAAAAATAACGAAAAAACGGCATTTTTCGCGAAAAATGGAATTTCGACTAATTCGATTTCAATATTTCACGATAACTCGGAGAATTTTAAAGATAGAGACTTGAAATTTTTTTGGGGTGTTCACATAGCTACTATATATATGTGGTAAAATTTTGGAACCGTTACATTAATTTTTCTCCAAAATATAGGACTTTGAATATTTCGTAAAATTCACGTTTTTACGTATATAATGTGTGATAAAATTGTCAATTTTAGGTATTATGGTCGGAAAATTTTACTGAAGTATACTAACATATTACTTAACATCATACTAAAATATTAGAAAAACCCATTGTCACAATTTTTTTTTATAGCCGTTTTAAGTTGATATTTTTAGGAAAACGAAAATCATAGAATCCATTATACGTATAAATATTCTGAAAACACTTTCACTACCCGAAATAACCCTTCCATTTTCACCAATAGCTAGTTTCAGATGTAAAAGTGGATGTAGATGGTACTTTATTTGCAAGCCCGTATCCAGGGGGGTATTAGGGGTTCAACCCCCCCCCCCCCCCCCCCCCGAAATTTTTAAAGTAGTTTTATATTTATAATATAACAGACTAACTACATATATAACTACGTATAATATAATCATTTATTTTTACTTCATATATTAAAAAATTTTAACCCCCCCCCCCGAAAATTGATCCTATTTTTATTTACAATAAAATATAAATTTACTCGTACTGTTTATATTACATTATCTTTATAAAATGATTAATAACATAATTTGTTATATTTTAAATGTTTTTCTTTTGTTCAACTTCGCTTCTAAAATATACATTGGGTTTCTTATGGGCTACTTCTGGAATGTCTAGGATCAATCAATTCAGGTAGGAGGCAATTATAGTAAAACTTTTGTAATTTTGGAAACATTTTAATAACCCAAAATATATTGCCTATTTCAATTGTTTCATATTTAATGCCTTTAATTGTCCAATATGCTATAATGCCAAATTTTATATAATATAATAAAAGAATCAAACGACAAACACGTTTTGGTGTATAGCGCGTCATAATAAAATATATTAGGTAAAATGTGCTATTGTTTATAATATATTTCCTTATCTGTTTTAAAATTACTTACGATACAGCGAGCGATGGGTTGTCGGTAATGTGAAGGTATGGGGGATATTATATGCACTCGCACACAAATGTCATCAAGTAATTTGTAATGATGGAAATAATTAAATTTTCCACTTAAATAGACATTATTAATTCCAACAACACTTCACACTACTTTTATATATTTTTATTCTGAAAAAATATTTAGATTATCCGCAACACGATCTAGGGAATGACCGAAGCACAATTTAAAAAATTGTTTTATTTGTTTACATATCACAGCTTAAAAATTTGCAAATTTCTAAAACTTTGAACATTAACCATGACAAATTGATTTTGAAAATAAAATTTTTGCTCGATCATTCCCTCGTCTATGTTCTGGAGAATTCGAATATTTTTTTCAAATTGAAAATCGGAGTATGTGTTGCGACGTATCGTTGGAATTAGAATGACTACATTTTGACTAAAAGAACGGTGGTGTCGAGGCCCCTTAAGTTATATAATCTACTTTTATAGAAAATAAAATGTTATACAATCTTTATTCAATAAACAAAAATTTAAAATTTTAGTTACCTATTAATTTATTATAAATTTTATACTTCCTGTTTTTCTATTATTATGTGCCAACTTAAAATTAAATAACCAATTATATATATATATATATTATTTTTATATACAACTTACTGAAATTACATAGTTTAAAACTGGTCTTTTCGTAGAACACTATTGTATAAATATAAAATTATTTTAATTTTAATAGACAATAATTATTATTATACCTACCCAGTACCCATTAATATTATATTATTACCTATTCCCGCATTGTGAGATATCTAATTTAGTAATATAGTAATATCTACAGCAGGTATTTTATGAATAATACCGACAAATATTTTAAAAATGAATGGTTTCTTATTATTAATATATAATAAATTATGGGATTATTATCTATTTATATATTTTTATATAGTTTTATTATATATATATATATATACACAGTGTGATCCAAATAACTTACTACACTCATTTTCTCGGTCAATTTTAATGTTTTCCAATTTTTTTTTTATAAAATATATAGAACTTATAACACTATATTTTTATGTAAAAATACAATTTTTTACAATTTTTTTTCTTGCTGATTTTTGAATTTTTATACTTTTTTTTAAATGGCATGCTATATATTTATTTACACCATAAATAGGTAAAAAATTATAAGAATTATATTCCTTTGTCATTTTTAATTTTGTTAACCTTTCAATGAACTACAGTGATTTTCATTAAGCTCTTAAATGGATATTTATTAAATAATAAAAGTACTTTTTCGAAGACGCCAAATTCATTGTTTACAAACACTTTCAATAATAAGTATTTTATTATTAAATCATAATATTCCTACAAAATATTACGAGTGTGTATTTCCAATTTAGTATCCAATTATGATGATAAACACAATCAATTATAAATACCTACATCTTTCCTCGCAATCACACGTAATCGTGGATTCATTAACGTTTAACGATAACCACTATAATAATATGATACGAATACAGATTAGGTGTATTTATAAATAAACCATGCACAATAATTATACGTATTTAATTTTATAATAATAAAATGTACAATCGTATATTCGTATGGAAAATATGAAAGTGTGAACCGTAGACAGTGACGTAAAAACTGACAAAAGCTCCTCCTATGTATGAAAAATATATGAATTTCAAAGACGTATATTATCAAAACGAATTGAAAAAAATGAAAAATTTCTTCACGAAAATTATTTTTAAATGTCATAGAATAAAAAAAATAGAGCATGCCATTTAAAAAAAATATAAAACCTAAAAATTTAATAGGAAAAAAAATTATAAAAAATTATATGTTTATGTAAAAATATAGTGTAATATACACCAAATATTTTGTAAAAAAAAAATTGAAAAACTTCAAAATTGACTGAGAGAATGAGTGTAGTAAGTTATTTGAATCACCCTATATATAACTATTTAGGTACAATGTACTCGTATATCTAATTACCTACCTATATAATAATGTTATAGTATATATATAAATTTATTATATTGATCACATTTCAAAAATAACTTAACGAGTTAAAAAATTTTGTTAACTTGCCCAGCCTGGGTAAATACATGTTGATGTTCTATGAAAAGTAGTAATGCATTGTAAATATATTATGATAATTAAAAAGTAAATTGTTAAAAGAAAGTTATATTTTTAAAATTTCACATTTCTTTAGTATTGTTAATTTTTTTTTTATAGTTAAAATAACTTTTTTTTATAAATACAATTGTTCACAAAGTTATAACAATAGTTTATTTTGGTAGTAGCAATTTCAATTTCTGGCAATCGTTTACATGTGAATTATACCAATCCTCTCTCTGTTAAAAAACAAAATTATTTATTAAATTAACTATTAATAATTAATATAATTCTAAAATTTTTTACTTGACAATTATGAGAACAATATTTTACTGATGTACACGAACTACACATTATTGTTGCTTTTGAATTACAATTTTGTTTACAACACTAAAAAATAATAAATCAAAACATTAAGTAATATTTATTATATTTATCAATAACAAGTTAATTATTTCATACTATATTTATACCATAGAATAAGCCTAACCATAACCTAACCATAAAGGATACCTTTCAAGAATTGCATTGGTTTTTATAGGAGGCAAATTGCTACACCTATTGGCGAATCAGTATAGATAATATTTAAGTATTTTCCCTCTCTCTTTTACTAACAACATTGCTCATTTCGCGTTTTTTTTTTTTTAACTCAAAATATAATTATTATTAATTATTAAGAATATTACCTATTATTTTATTATTATTCGAGTTAAATTGAAATATTATGCAGTTAAAAAGTCTAAATAAAAATATCAATCTCTAAATTAAAATTAGTATATCTGATTAAGCTTTAATTAATCTTTGGTCAGATATGATGATTTATTAATGTATTCAAATTTTATTTATAAACAAGATACAACACAGATATATCCCAAATAAAAAATAAAATAATACCTAAAATATTTTCCATAAATTAAAACTATACCAACATTAAATACGAATATTAAAATATAATATGTATTAACATATAAAAAAAATGGAAAATTTCATTTATATATAATAAAAATTATTTCTTATTTCTAGTACATAAATAACAAAACCCTAGCTATTAATAAATTTAACTTACCAGTACGTCAGAAACAATAGATTTTGGCAAATTTGGAGTTTTGAAAACAACATTACTATTATTTTGTGATACTGCTACCCTTATTGGACTTCTAATCAACTGGAATTGTTGGTTGCCAATAAAAATAGTGCTTCCATCAGTACTCTTTTGTATGGCTGATTGGCTTTTAGAACTATTGGTAAGATTTGGTGAAGCAACGACATTTAACTTAGGTGCATTAGTTCCATTGGCAAGAGGTGAAGCAACCACATTTAATTTAGGTGCCATGGTACCGTTAGCAAGACTTGATGAAGCAGCAGCATTTAATATAGATGCCTCAGAACCATTAGCAAAAGTTGTTGTGACACCATGTAATTTAGATTCAATAACCTTGGTCATAAAGGATTCAGAAGATACTCTTGGTGTTAAAAGAGAACCAGAAAAATTTTCATTGTATGAATTTATTTGACGGCCAGCTTTTGAAGAGTCTATAGTCATTTTATATGTTTTTGGAGGTCTGCTATCAGAATTCACAGGTATAGGTCTAAAATTAAAACAGAGTAAAAGAATTTTAGATAATACTGTACCTAAATTAACCTAAATTAAGATAAATTATTCTTTTAATTAAAATAAATAATTCTTTATTAAATTTTAAAAACAATCAATTTAATCTAAACAAACAAGTAAATATAATAAATTAAATTTTAATTAATAAATTAACCAAATCAATATTTAATAATATAAAAATAAAATGAGAAAAATTATGAAGAACGGAATTATAACTACATTATAATCCTAATTTAATTATATCGGAATCGGACATTTCGGCGCGGCCATTTCGGCACTGCCGTTTCGGCGCGGCCGTTTCGGCGCGGCCATTTCGGCACTGCCGTTTCGGCGCGACCGTTTCGGCGCGAAGACGTTTCGGCACTGACCATTTCGGCACGGGGAAATTTCGGCGCTGTCGTTAAATATTTTGGATATTTTTTTTAAATGGGAGTGTGTAACAATTTGGACTTTAATAAATTGCTTAAAAAGAGTTCATACAGGCAACAATGTTTTTTTAGCTCAATTAACTGTTGGAGAGAGTCCCCCCAGAAAATTAAAAAAATACACTGATCTGAATCTTCGTTTACATAAAATTGTCACCGATTACACAAATAGAAATTTTATAGATTACTTAAAGGGAATAGCCCATAATATTACTTTAAAATAATATCTTTAAAATAATCTATTAACTATTAATTTTTTTAATTTTTTGAATTAATATTAATCTAAGTAATATTTTTATAATTTAATTTTTTATAATTTTTTTTATATTTATTTTTATAATTAAATAGAATAAAATTGAATAAAATAAAATTGTTTTTATTATAAATTATATATATTTTTTATTATTAACACCGGCGCCGAAATTTCCCCGTGCCGAAATGGCCAGTGCCGAAACGTCTTCGCGCCGAAACGGCCGCGCCGAAACAGCAGTGCGCCAGTGCCGAAATGGCCGCGCCGAAATGTCCTAGACCCTAATTATATAAGTCAAATTTTTAACTTACTGATAATTTTTATTGGGACCTTTGGCTATTACCCAGTGTACATTATCTTCATTTTTATTGATATTAGCAGTAGTACTTATGGATAGTGGTGTAAATGACTTATTATTTACAGGATCTTTAAATTTTGAATTAATGTAGCATTGACTAGCAGCATTATCAATTAATAATCCTAAGTCATCCTTACTAACTCCAGTAACAGCATTTATAACAGCTTGGAAATGTTCTCTATAATTTACTGCTGATAATGAAAATATTGACATACGGTCAATAATACGTGAATCACTATTACGAATATTATCGATGAGACTAATTAAATCAATGCAAGCAGGAAGGAATTTCTTATCCCTTAACATCCCAAAAACTTTAAGATGTTCATATTCAACACTTTTCAAACTATTCCATAGCAGAATTATTAAGTTTTTAAAGATACCACCTTTCTTAAGCCTTGGTGGATCTAACACTCTAACTACTGTTAATATACTTAAAAAAAACATTTGAAATGCATGTTCAAATTCAGAATCTTCAAATGATGAGACAACATCTGAAAAATGTTTCTCTAGTTTTACTACTAGAATTTGTTTATGTCTTGAATGCATTCTGTTAGCATCTACCCTTTCTTTTAAATTTTCAGCTTCACTTCCCTTTTTAAAAGACTCATCCATTCTTGCTTTGAAATGTTTATTGGATAATGAAATTATATTTAAAATACTCGCAATGACTACAACAGTATCTTGGATGGTCTTACTAAAATATTTTATATATAAATTTTCAATTTCTGATAATGATAATTTTACTCTTCCGGCTGCTAAAATATTTAACAAAGTGGCTTTTATTGTCTTTTTTTTAATTTCATCTTCATTTGACACAGTTTTATAGAAATTTTCCGTAAACACGTTAACATAGGTATTATATTTGGATTCATCTACTAAGGCCTTAACATCACGTACTTTAATGTATTTTGTTGCTTCTATGTTTTCTTTGCATATATTTTCATCCCCTACATTATCATCGTGTTTATTTTCAACATGATTATTTTCAAGATGTTCATTTTTATGATTTTTATTATTTTCAACACATTTATTTTTATCAGTTACATTTTCTACTTTTTCAAGATCAATGCTAACAACAGTACTAGTAGCTTCTTGAGATTGATCTTTTTGAGGCTTTGGATAACAATTAAACGTTGATTTAAATTTATCAGTCTCACCCTCTCTGGATGATACTAATTTTAAAACTCCTTTTAATTTTTTATGTGACTTAAACTTTTTAGTTATAATAGGTTTAACTAAAGGTGTGCTTTTAGGTAAAATATTTAGTTTTGATTTAAATTTTGTAACATCAAAATCCCTAAAATTAATTAAAATAATTATAAGATAATTATTAATTAAATATTATTAATTAAATCATTAGATTTTATATAATTATTTTATTAGTTAAATTAAAATACAAAATATAAATATATATTAATTGAATATCTGAAAAAAAACATAATTTATAATTCTAGCTAATTAATTATTATAATGGTCAATAGTTATGGATTATCAATGAATATTATAAAATACATATAATCATTATATAATTATTTTTTGAATATATGTGCAAAAACTAATCAAAATATTCTGATTAATATTTTTTTTTATTTTTTGTAATGTATAAAATCAACTATCACATACTATACGTATATATAAGTTTTATTAAAGATTAAAAAATAAATATTTAAAAAATAATAATCCCAACACCTTATTAAAATTATATGGATATACTTTCACCACAAGATAAATTAATAATTAATATGATTAAATTTGTATATATATTTAATTAATATTTTATTAAAACATGCATTTAAATATCTTATTTTAAACATTTAAAAATTTTTTTTTCTCATCATATATAATTATAACTTTTTATAAATATTATATATTACAGTACTTACTTGTTATATTGAGCAATATCTTCTGCTGTTAATAATGTCAATCTAACCTGAAGAATACTCATAAAAGATTGTTGTACAATCTTCTCAATTTCCTTTTTAGTATAATTATGCATTTTAGTTCTGCAATAAAAATAAAATAAAATATATTAATTTGACTTTTGATAGTCTAGGTACTATTGATCAAATAACAGCTATAAAATATTTTATAGGTAAAACCTAAAGATTAGTGATTATGATATAAAAAATATGTTACTTTCCATAGTTAGATTGGTACAATTAGAGTCGCATTTAACGGGGAACATGGAGGGCAATTGCCCTGGGTCGGCAAATTGTTGTGGATCAACAAAAAATAAAAAAGAATTGTTACTCCTGCCGTAGGGATACAGGTGTAAATGATAAACCATTGCATTTGAAAAAAGAGATTCTGAGCGAAGCTCAGTCAGATAATGTATACTCTGTTCCAAAAGAGAAGACACGAAGCGGTGACCAGTTTTCGTTCGGCGGCGCGCATTCCTCACCTACTCCGATAAATGCACGTATGCTCACCAGCGACCTCTGACACCCAGCTGTATCGTTATAAACCATTATACGGCGCGCTTGGATTGTTGACATCTATGACACTTGGCGAATATACGTATAACCTGTCACCTGCTAACTGTGCAAGTGTACACGGCTATTGTGTGCCGCATTTCAATTACGGTGTATACATCGTCGGCAATTATCGGAAATAATCGGCCGTCATTCGCTATACGCAAAACCCGTGTCTTCTCTTTTGGAACAGAGTATAGGTATTAATTAAAATGTTGACTTTTTTTTATATGAGATTTAAAATGCAAAAGTGTATCACTCATTTAGGTACCATACATGTACACATATAGTATTTAAATAAACACCCTATAAAATTTTCAAGTTCCTAAGTTTAATAAAAATGCTCATAAAATCCCTTGTCACCTAAATGTCCATATATAACAGAACTTGTGTGTTAATAGTGAAAATATCAACTTTAAACAGCTATAAAAAAAATTGAGACTAGAGATTTCTCTAATATTTTGATATGATGTTAAGTAATATGTATAAATACTTCAGTAAAATTTTCTGACCTTAACACCTAAAATTGCCAATTTTATCAAACATAATATACATAAAATTTCGACATTAAATTTCTCTTATCATTATTTGCACATTCATTTTTTTTACTTAAAAATTATTGTTATAGCCAACAGTTTGGTGTTGTTTTTTTTCGTTTTTCTAATTACTTAGTTTTCGTGTTTTTGATGTACATCGTTTCAAATAACTGTATTGTAATTTGGTAAAGTTATCTTCATTTCTACTTCACACATTATTCTGAGCATCGAATTTTTGGTATGTGTTTTTATAACTTATTATCAAATTCTAATATCACGGTTATACTTCGAATGTAGCAAAACCGTTGCTAACGTTGTTTTATGGAAACTTAAACGCCCGTTTCTTCCTTAACTACCTCCGTAGTAGTTTTCCGCTCGAAATGTCACAAAGTAACGCCAAGTCGTCTCCAGTCCTTACCCGATCTATCTCATCTTCTTCAAAACAAATTAGTGGTTCAGATGAAATTCTTAAAGCTATTGAACGTCTTCAGTCGTCTCAAGACAAACTTTTGGCTGGTCATAAATCATTAGCAAAGGAACTCAAATCTGGTCACAATACTCTTCCCGCTTTGCCTCTCTCTCTCTTCGGAAATCACGGAACTACGTGCTAAAGTTAATCTCCTTGAGTCTAAAGGTCTCGCTTTATTCTTTTATCCCTGATGTTATTCGGGAATTTACTGAACGTGAGCGGTGCAAATTCAACATCATTATGCATGGTATACCGGAATCTGCTTCAACCAACCTCTCAACCAGGATTAATGATGATAAAATTATCATATGTGATATTTTCTTAAAGCTTTCCACGGATATACCAACTGAGTTTAAGCCCTTTCGTCTTGGTAAACCTACTTCCTCAAAATTGCGCTCTATTTAAGTCATTTTCGGTACCCATGATGCTACGTCTACAGCTCTTACGTCGTTCCGCAGTGCTAAAACTCCAAATCGGAATTATCTTCCAGTCACCAGTCTTGTTCGTGATAAAACGCTACTCGAACGTCAACAACTTCGGACTTGTAATTTAGAACTAGAACGCACTTTCGCAGCTGGTGAAACTGATCTTACACTCTCATATATAAATGGTACACCAAATGTTATTTCCCGTTCAAAAAACTCCGCTCAAAATCGTTCACATCCACCTGCTTAACAAATTTATCATCCTCCTTCAATCCTCTCGGATTCTACCAAAACTGTCGCGGCCTTAGAACAAAACTATTCGATTTTTCATGGAATACTGCTTGTTTTAACTATTCATTTATAATCTTAACTGAAACTTGGATCACTGGTAATTTTAAACCTAACGAACTTGGCTTTCTAAATTATAATATTATTAGATGTGACAGATCTCCCCTTACTAGCTCATATGACCGTGGAGGTGGAGTTCTTATTGGTATTCGTAAGTACATACCTTCTTTTTCAATTCCTTCTCCTGACTTATCTGTTGAATATTTATTTGTTCATTTCGCCCTTGACTCTTTTAATTTTATATTATGTGCAGTTTATCTACCTCCCTCATCCCCAATTGAAATATTTACTGCTCATCTATCCTCTATTGATAAATTTGTCCTCCTGTATCCTTTTTGTTCATTTGTTGTGTGTGGCGATTATAACCTTCCTGGAATTAAATGGTCCAACGACGCGTATGGCCTCTATTATTACTCATCTTCCCCTTCTCAAGACCTAAGTGTTCCTGAGTTATTTTTCTTGCATGGATTTTTTCAGCATAATTATTGTCTTAATTCTCATGGATCTCTTCTTGATATTGTTTTTTCAAACTGTAAACCAATAAATGTCAATACCACTCTTGAGCCTGCTGTTCCTCCTGATGCCTATCATCCTCCATTGACCTTATATTTTTTCCATTCCTCCCCCTATTTATACCCATTCTTTTTATGATATTTCAAAAGCCGATTTCTATCGTATTACTGAATTTCTTACCACCTTTAACTGGCGAAAACTCTTGAGAACCTTGATGCGAACTTTGCCATGAGACTTTCTATAATGCTTTACACATCAATACTCCGTTTTACACCTAAAATTTCTGTTTGTCCTTCTACGTTTCCAACTTGGTTTAGTTCTGAACTAAAAAAAACTAGTATTTCTGAAGCGCCAAGCTCATGCCAAGTATAAGTCGTCCCTTTCCTTAAATGATTAATCGTCACTTCTCACTACTTCGAGCACAGTATAAATTTCTTTCTAAAAAATGCCATCGTGAGTTTATCGCCCGTTCGGAATCTCATCTTACACAAAATTCACGCTCTTTCTGGAAGTTTGTGCGTAAACATCGTTCTTCGTCTTTTATTCTTGGGAGTATGCTCCACAAAGGTATCACTAACACTAACTCCTTACAAACTGCTAATCTCTTCCCTAGCTATTTTTCTTCCGTTTATTCTCCAGTTTTCCTCACTCCTTCTCTTATCTGTTCTTCTTTTCCCAGTTTTTCCATCCATTTAATGTTCAGATGTCCGTTATTGATGTACATAATTCTCTCATTTCCTTCCGTGGCAACAAATACTTAGGACCAGATGGAATACAGGGTGATTTTTTGTTTAAGTTTTCGATGTTATTATACAGAGTATATATACTCTCACTCCTCTTCAATAAATCCCTTGCTACTGGAACTTTTCCCGCAATTCTAAAAATTGGGTCTATTACTCCCATTCTTAAGTCTGGTGATTCTTCTTATATTTCTAATTACCGTCCTATAACTATTCTTCATCTCCAAATTATTTGAGACCATTGTTCTACATACTATACGTCTTTCCCTTAATCATGCGCTCCTACCTGAACAGCATGGCTTTCGTCCGAACCGCTCTACCCTTACTTGCAATCTTGTGTCTTTACTTCCTACATTTTTTAATCATTCCGTCTGCATAGCCAAGTGGATGTGATTTATACTGACTTTTCAAAAGCTTTCGATCGCGTTAATCACTTGCTACTAATAAATTCTCTTGATAACCTTGGTATTGGTGAACCTCTCCTTTCATGATTTCATTCCTATCTGCTTGGTCGATCTCAGTTTGTTTCTGTACATGGTGTTTTTTCTGATGTCTTCTCTCCTACATCTGGTGTCCCTCAATGCGCTGTTCTCTCTACTCTTCTTTTTGCCTTGTTCGTTAATTCCTCCGATGCAGTCCTACGTCACGCCAAATTGCTCATTTTTGCTGATGACATAAAATTATAATATCGTATTGACTCATTGTCGGATTGTCTTCTTCTCCAAGCTGACCTTAATCGCTTTTTAATCATTGAATCACCCAATGATAGGTGAATCTCTTGGCCTTTCTCTTAACATTAAAAAATGTTCCTCAATGACTTTTTTGCGTCTAAGGATTCCTCTTATTTTCCCCTACTAAAGATTTTCCTTTAAACTTTGCTGGTGATTCTATCCATGACTTGGGCTTTACCCTTACTCGCATTCCGTGCCCTATAATGAGGAAATATGTTGCAAGGCCCTGAAGATACTTGGTTTTGTCTTTCGTTTCTCCCAAGAATTTCTTATGTCCGCACCCCTTAAAGCTTTATATTGTGCTCTCGTCCGTCCCGTACTTGAGTATGGATGCGTTCTTTAGGACCCATCTACTACTAATGCTTATGTTATGATTGATCGAGTACAACGTAAGTTCTTCCGCTATGCCGCCTTTAAATTAGGTATCCTTTATCCCCCTCATGATTATTCTCCTGTACTTCGTTACCTAAATCTCTCTACACTCTCTGACCGAAGGCATGCTCTGAATCTCTCCTTACTTTTAGGTCTTCTTTCTGGTAAAATTGACTCTCCAGACTTATCATCTCTCATAAATATTAAATTTCCTGCTCGTAACACCCGATCCCAGATTCCTTTTCTAATTCTTTTTCCACCACCAATTATCAACTAAACTCCCCAATAACTCGTTTAATGTTACTTGCCAATTCTGACCCCTATTTTACTATGCCATAGTCCAAGTTTCGGTTCTTTTAATTTATTTAACTTATTATTATTAATTATATTATTAATATTATATTAACTGATTAGGCAAATGATATTTTGGCAGTTGGCAATATGGCTATTATATTTTAATATGTTTTAAACATTGCACGTATTTAAGCTACCCCTTTTAATTTAATTTAAAAATAATATAGACAATATTATAATCCAATAAGTCACTAATAATTTTAAAAGTAACATTCAAAATTTTTCAAACATAATTAAAAAGATCTCGGATACCTGTATATGTTTAAATTGGCACCACAATATTTACGTAACTAATTTTCGAACATTTCTTATCATTTTCCAGCCAACTATACACGAGCGCCTAGAGACGAATGTCTCTTCGAAGGAATAAATCCAATTATTCCATAACGCTTTGCGCATGCGCAACGACTTAACAATTTTCATGCTGATAAAATACTTATATCCACGGACTAAGATATACAGGACTGGAAACGAGCAAAATAACGTGTCCACACAATGGAACATATGGAGCAGGGTACGGGGGAAAAAACTACCTACTAGCAACACAACCACCATCTAGTTTTTCTATCATTGAACTACTATTGAAAACTACAAATTAGTAAATTACATTATATTGTAGATTATTAATTATTAGCATGACAAAATAGATCTATTTTGTCATGGTTATTAGTTTATTTACTTTATTACCTTCCTAGTTCCTATTAAAAGTTATGTATCACAAACACCATAAGCCTAACTAATTAATATTAGGTACCTATATTAAAAACAATATTAATAATGATGTACATTCACAATATTGTTTTGACCTTTTTTGTTGTAATAGACAAATAATAATCATTTATATATGTATATTGTATATGTATAAACAATAAACATTATAAGAACAAAATGCATGAATTACTAACAGCAATGACTTCAACATTAATCGTAATTAATGAAAATACATCCAGTATAAGAGCACACAACACAAAATTTTTTTTTTATAATTAATAATTAATAATATATTATTGTAGTCAGAATGGTTAAAAATAATTTGGTAAAAACTAAATGTAAAAATGATCATTATTTCAGAAGATATTGAATCCATTTATCTTTTGGCAAAGAAAAAATAGTATATTTAATACTAGAGCCAGTAGTCTTACGACTTTTACACTTAATAATTGCACATTTATATACCATTTAAAAAAATTAATTAGAATAAAGAAATTATTACTATTAACTTTAACAATGTATTGCATAAGTATAATTATAAATTATATCAATTGTTAACATAAATAACTAATAAATATTGAGTACCTATCATATTATGTGCATAATGTTTTTATTTGGTACCTATTGTATATAACTTTTTAGTTTGTAGCACGGACTAATATATTTAGTTCGTGGTTGTAATATTATTTTTAAATAAAATCGTCTGCGATTTAAATACAAAATCATTTTGGAGGTTAATGACTAGATGGCGGTTGTGTTGCTAGTAGGTAGTTTTCTCTCCCGTACCCCACCCCATATGTTCCATTTTGTAGACAGCCCCTCAACCATCCTGTACGTTACCAGGCCTGTATATTAGTCCGTGCTTATATCAATTTATTAATTTAACCTTATCAATTCGACATTTTGACAACACTATTGATTACAATTTTAAATTACAAAAATATTAAAAATTATTGCCAGTCATAAAAAAAGTATTAATATAAGAATTTCAAAAATTGAAAGTGACCACTAGATAATTGATTCAGAAAAAGATAAATCAAGAGAATACAAAGCTGAGAAAGCAATATCAAATTGTCATGATTGTGTGTTGCGCTGTGATGAATGCAACATTTGTATTCATACATATAAATGTACTTGCAAGGACAACGTAATATATTTAAATATATGTAAACACATCCATGCATGTGCTAAATTTAATACATTACATCATAAATCATTACCTGAGATCAAGACTAGTATAAATACTACAATAGTAGATAATAATAAATTAATGATAGACAATATATTAAATGATGAGTCAAATGAAAATTTGAATGAAGAACAATCTGTTCAATCACAAATAAAAAGTAAAATGGAAATGATGTTCGGTTTATATAATAAAAGTAATTTAGATAAAGATGACCAAAAAAATATTTTAAGACATTGTGACAAAATTTTAACAATACTGGCCAAAAAAGAAGATATGAGTTTTAAGAATAAAAATATAAATTTAAAAAGAAATATTGAACAACAACGTTTTATAAATAATAAAAAAATAAAGAAAACAAAAAAAAATCATTGAAAAATAAAAATTAAAATGTATTAATAATTAGTTATGATAATGATCATGAGGTTATAAACGTTTAAATGTGTATTTTATTGACGAAACTGTGATTTTTTTTTAAAAAGAATTGATTTTATTTTGACAAAAATTATTATTAATTTGTATTACGTTTATACTTTATAGTGTTTAGCATTAGACTATTAGTTATAGTTATTTTTTTACTTTTTTACCTTTAAATTACAATAATTGAATAATATTATAATTTATAATAGAATTAGGAAATTTCACTTACATCGGACGGAAGATAATCAAAATATCAGTGATAATACAACATTAAAATTGTTAAGTCGTTGCGCATGCGCAAAGCGTCATGGAATAATTGAATTTATTCCTTCGAAGAGACATTCGTGTCTAGACTCTAGAGACAGCACAAGGAGCAAATTTCTTATCAATTATAATATCATATTTCTTATCAATTATCGTATCATACCATAATTTATTATCGTATACTATCGTTTATTATCGTATTTATTATACGTAAAATTAAAAGCTAACATAATGGTTTTTATGCCAAACTTCTTTCGAAATTTAAAATTATTTTTCTGTATTATATTATACTATATTACATTTTAAATTATTTAAATTTATTTTTATATTTGTCTGTATTATATTATATTTCTCTAAATTCAATTTTGAATTTATTTTTATTTTTATAATATTTATATTTAATACCTATGTTAAAGCAAGGCTGGGCATTAACGAGTTAATAAGTTGAATAATATATATTTTTTAGAATGATATTGTTTGTATTTATATATTTCAATATATTCATTATCTACAAATTGGTTTTATCTAAAAATGCCTTAATTATTATTTAGCTTTTAATTATTATAAATAAAAATAAAAAAAAAAAATAAATTAAAAATTGAATATAGATAAATATAATATAATACAGACAAATATAAAAAGATCTGATACTCCTGCCGCAGCAGGGCCGTAGATACGGGGGGGTTTAGGGGTTCAAACCCCCCCTTATACATTTAACAATATGGAAAATATAGTTGTATATTATACTCATTTTAACATTTCTAGTTTTTTTTTTAAATTAATCCTATGGTAAAATCGTGGTAGAGGTTATGAAACTAAAAATAATAAATTTCTTTTTTTCAAATTATTACATTTGACATTGACACATTGTACAGTTATACCTATATCGCACGTCAGTTCACAATGTTAAAAATAATATTAGAGTTCGTACTTCGTGTATCGTTATCTTATTTTTATTTTTCAAGGAAATTGGTAGTTACCTTAGAATTATTAAATATTATCGACATTCCGACACCCGTATAAAATTATAAAGGTTTATAACGGCAGATTTGATATTATATAACTATTTTATTTTGGAATTTTTCTCCATCGTTCGCGTTTATAATACGTAAACAACTATTATAACTATTAGGTACATCGTACATTGTATGTTATTAATATTATTATTATAATATTATATTTCTAAATTCCCCCTATGCGGAAAAATATTTGCAAGTTTATAACATTTATAGGTTATAACTTTATGTTTTAAAAGCGATCTAGTTATTAATTTTTATTTTGTGTCTTGTGTGTATAAACGTGTAACGTGTATAATAATAATTATTATTAAAATTAATTTTTACACTTAAGTTGTGAATAATAATTGACAATTGTACTTTATTTTCTTGCAACTATGAGTAAAAGAAATACTAATAATTTATATTCATATTTTCAAAAAAAAATAAAATCTAATGATGCTGACGAAAGTGATTCATTACAATTACAAACGCAGAACAAAGTAAATATTTATTATTAGTTATTACTTATTACCTAGTACCTACATAGTACATAAAATACAAAAAAAAATTATTACCTATAGTGTATACTGCTCTTACTTTTTAGGTGAATATTAAAGAGACATTTTCTACAATTACAAATGAAATTGAAATATCTGAAAATAAATCTGACGAAAGTGGTTCATCACATTTACAGGCCAAAGAAATTATATAATATTTATTACCTATTTTAATACACAGAAATAAAAAATAATAATGCATATAATTTGCTAGTTCTGCTATTATTGCATTACCCAAGTCCCAAATAATAGCTAATGGTTTTTGCATTTCGCCTAATAATATTAAGTTTTTTTTAAAAGGTTATTCATTTTCGAAGTAATGATGTTGGGTTGTTTGTAAATGCAAATTGTAGTTTGACTGATAAGCAAAAGCACTTGGTAAATTATAAACTAGTATTGGATAGAAGTATTGGACGAATTAACCAAAAAACCAAGGAAAATGGACATTATTTTGTAAATTATAATAATATATAACTATATAAATGATATATTTTATTGTTGACATTTTTTTAATTACAATGTAACTTTTAAACTCCCCCCCCCCCATATACAATTCCTGTCTACGGCACTGTGCCGCAGGGATATAGGTGTGCATATCATAGTATTTGATTATAATTATAATTTAAATGCAATGTTAAACCATTGCATTCGAAAAAACGATTCTGAGCGAAGTTCAATCAGATAATATAGGTATTGATTAATATATTGTCGTTTTTCGTCATTTTTTCATCGTTTTTTCTAACGCATAGGATCAATTTTGAGAAATTCGAAAAATGACCTAAATAAAGTACCAAGAACATCCACTTTGCTACCGGAAACATACCCTATTCGTGAAAATCGGACCATTATTTCGGGTAGTACAAGTGTCTTCAGTCATAAAAACAAAAAAATAAAAATATCAATTTTAAACAGCTATAAAAAAAATATATGAGACTATGGATTTTTCTAATATTTTAATATGATGACTTCAGACATAAAAAAAAAAAAGACAATCTAACCTAACTTAACCAATTTATAATTCTTAATTATTGTAATAAATGATAAAATGTTATTTGATTTAATGTAAAATAAATTAATCCAACTGAAAGTTGAAGCGTCGGCTTTCAATAGCTAATTCATTTATCACTTCATCTACTGTTAGAGGTATGTCTCTATGAATGTTCATGATGGATAAACCATTTTAAAAATACAAAATTAAAAATAATATTTAATAGTAATAAATATAATCAAACTTGTAAATAGTAAAATCAAATATTTTTAAAATTAATGTCAAATAATTAGCTGAAAGAATTGCGTGAGCGATAATTTCTAGAAATGTTAATATTACGACTTATATCAATTAGTGAAAATTGTAGGTATAATTATACCATATTTTTCCCCGAAAAAATAAAGGGTATACATTATATTTATATTTGATGATAAGATACCTCAGAATCCATTTGCTCAGAATCTATTGGTTTTACAATAATGTGTGATTATTTTATTTTATTTTTTTTTTTTAAGAATGAAGACACTTTTACTACCCGAAATAATGCTCCGATTTTCACGTATAGAATATGTTTCCGGTTGGAAAGGAGATGTAGTTGGTACTTTATTTAGGTCATTTTTCGAATTTCTCAAAATTGAACCTGAGCGGTAGAAAAAACGACAAAAAAAAACGAAAAACGGTATTTTTCACGAAAACTGAAATTTCGACGAATTCGATATAAATATTTGACGATAACTCGGGCAATTTTGTAGTTAGAGACTTGGAACATTTTTTTGGGCGTTCACATAGCTATTATATATATATATGTGATAAAATTTTGAAACTGTTATGTTAATTTTTCTACAAAATATTGGACTTTGAATATTTCGTAAAATTCTCGTTTTTACGTATATAATGTTTGATAAAATTGTCAATTTTTGGTATTTAGGTCTGAAAATTTCACTGAAGTATATTTGCATATTACTTAACATCATACTAAAACATAAAAATCCCAAGTCACAATTTTTTTTTTTTATAGCTGTTTTAAGTTGATATTTTTAGTAAAACGAAAATCTTAGAATCCATACGTATAAATAAATATTCTGAAAACACTTTTACTACCCGAAATTACTCTTCGATTTTCACGAATATCGAATTTCAGATGTAAAAGTGGATGTAGATGGTACTTTATTTAGGTCATTTTTCGAATTTCTCAAAATTGACTATAAGCGGTTAGGTCAATACTGGGACCATAGACATATAAACTAATGTACCGCTCATAGAGAGAGGTCTGGGGACGATATTGTGTGAGAGATAAAAAACATAGTATGGGCACAGAAATTATGTTAAAATAAAGTTGCAAAATTGTAATAATATATTATATTACATGATTCTTTGATAACAATAAATGTACGAATAAATAAAATATTTCGTCTTACATTATATTATAGCCCAAATTATGTTTTTTCTCTCTCACTCTATTTTGACCCCGACAACTTATGGGTGGGTGGTGTGGAATGCGTGGTCCATAAGTTTATAGGTTAGACTGGGACAAACAATATCTAACCTAGAATATCTATAAAATCTTAAATCATCTATTCTGTGATATAAACATAAGTTTTTATGTTTATTATTGGAACAATTGTTACGTAATAATATATTTAAAATAACGTTATTTTAAAAATTATACAAATACATCATTAATAATTATTAATTAGGTACTAGGTACATAACCATATTAACAATAATATTAAATTAAAGCAAGGGCGAATGTTTGACTCGTATATTAAAAAAGGAGTAACACAGGAGAAATAAAAATAATATAAACCGTGTGTGTGATGTGTAAATGTTAGTTTTATAAGTTATAACCAAATAGAAATATGTATTTTCGAAATTGCAGGTTAGAAAAAACAACATGGCCGCCTAACTTTGGTAAATTTCGGTACGCGAGACCTGAGAAGCGAAAAGTCGGTTATTCCATTATATTTAATTGTAATAATAATTGTTTTGCACATACCTTTTTTGTAAGTTAACTATGACAATGGAAACGGTGTATGACGACGAAACGGCTAATGAAAACACGGTTCATTAAATAATCAAGGCTCGAACGCAAATAAATTTAAACGTGTGCAGTGCAACGAAAGACGGACAAACATAAAATGGTTGTACTGTCATTTTGCGGTGGTTGTCCCCAGCGCTCGTAATAAAAAGCGGCATCGGTCGACAGCGCTCGGATCGTATTGCGGCGGGAAAATAGAACAAATAGCTGCACGAAGAGGGGAACACGCCGTAACTGGTAAAAAAGTGGCAGGTGACAACTAACTAGGACGCATGCGTTCTTACCCGGACTGCGACGTCACCGGCCGGGCGACCTTCAACGCCACAGTCGGTATGTAACTGATAATAATTGTGAATGTCCTACAAGCTACAACTCCTACAAGCCTGTGTAAATGAATGTGCGCGTGGCGACAACTGCCATAAAATATTTTGTTCCCGTCCGTATAATAAAATCATTATGGTATTTAATGAAACCGGTTGCAATTGCCAAATAGATGCATTAATAAAAAAAAAAACGAATTAATTTTAACTCGCACACCCGATCTATTGATCGCTCATTTGGGGGAAAATTATTAATAAAATATTAATAAAATATTAATAAAAAATAGCACCTGTGTGTAGGTGTACGACTTTAAAAAAACCTAGTTTATTCTAAGGGCCGTTATTACAATGTCTCGCTAAACATTCCACTAACGTAG
>JAIUCT010000030.1:1621351-1639283 GCA_021307375.1 Tetraneura akinire
GACTACCACCTATTGATATACCAAGATTCTGTGGAAACTTCCAAGACGGGTATACATACAAAGATCAGTTCACATCAATTGTACACAACAATAAAGGCATTGATGACGTTCATAAAATGCATTATCTAAAAGCTAGTTTGAGTGGTCAAGCTGCAGAAGTTATTGCAGCACTTCCAGCAACCGAAATCAATTACAAAGAAGCATGGTCTCTACTTACAAACAGGTACGATAACAAACGATTAATCGTACAAACTCATTTACAACTATTACTGTCTCAGCCCACAACAAATGAATCAGTAAATGCTTTGAGAAATCTATTAGATGTAACTAAAAAACATTTAGCAGCACTCAAAGTATTACAACTGCCTGTTGAACACTGGGATGCTGTGTTGGTACACATAGTATCAATAAGATTACCATCAATCATAAGACAAGCCTGGGAGATTAGCTGTTGCCAAGACTGTGATAACATACCTTCATGGCAATCATGCCATGAATTCATTGAGAAACACATACATGCATTAGACATAGTTCAGTTAAGGAGTAATACTGCACCTAAGGTAAAGACTACACCACGGATAAATGTAAATACAGCTATAACACATAACCCATCAACAACAATGCAAGATAATAAATCATGCCCCGTATGCAATAAATCTTATCATAATATTTATAATTGCCAATTGTTTATGCAAGCAACACCAAAGGAGCGTAAAGGAATGACTAATAGAGCCAAACTCTGCCTGAATTGTTTAAGGCCCTCTCATTTTGTTAATCAATGTACTAGTAATTCATCATGTAAGACATGTAATCGTAAACATCATACACTACTACACTTTGAATATCAACCACAACAAGTAGACAAAACTAAAATTACTTCAAATATCACAAGTGATGATAATCATTCGCAACTTACTCCATCAGAAAAGGTCTTGACTTGTCACGGTACTGTTGAGACAGCATCCTTACCAACAGTCCTGCTATCTACTGCATTAATAAAAGTTTATGGTATTGGTGGCAAAACTATTACATGCCGCGCTCTTTTAGATTCTGGATCGCAATCACATTTTATAACAACAGCACTAGCCAATCGACTTCACCTTAAACGAAAAAGTCAACATGTCATCATCGATGGTGTCTCTAATGCGTCTACATCTGTATCGGAAACTACATCATTTGACATTTCATCTCGTATTACTCAAAAACATTATACACTTGACGCTCTCATTACATCAAAAATTACAAAAGAATTGCCTACAAATGAAATTAACATTTCCAACTGGGATCATATTGCAAACTTACCTTTGGCTGATCCTATATTTAACCTACCCGGTAGTATTGACATACTCATTGGCGCTGGACTGTTCTTGGACATTTTGGGAGATGGCTGCATCAAAAGTAAATTGAATCTACCGACTGTACGATACTCAGAGTTTGGTTGGTTTGTTGGTGGCCAACATCATACACAATCTGCGGCAACAAATACATTGATTACCTGCTGTACCACGACATCTTTGAATACTTTAATCAAAAACTTTTGGGAAATTGAAGAAGTACCGCACAACAAACATACATCACGACAAGACACTATGTGCGAAGAACATTTTGAAAATACACACCAACGTGACATATCAGGTCGGTATATTGTACGCCTTCCCTTTAAAACTAAACCACCTAAAATCAACAACTCCTATGCATCATCAGTCCAACGTTTGTACAAAGTTGAACGTTTTCCATCCAAAAACAATGATGTGTCTGAACAGTACAAACAATTTCTCCAAGATTATGAATTATCTGGTCACATGGAAAAAATTGAGGACAACGATTTATCGAAGCCCATAATCTACATACCACATCATCATGTCTGTCGTCCAAGTAGCACCACTACAAAATTACGTGTGGTGTTCGATGGTTCCAGTAAAATCGACGAAGAGCATTCACTTAATGATACTTTATTCACCGGTCAAAAATTACAACGTGACATTGTGAGTATTATTAATCGTTTCCGTCTTCATCAATATGTATTCACTGCTGACATTAAACAAATGTTTCGCCAAATTATAATACATCCAGATGATCGTCCATACCAATGCATAGTATGGCGTGAACATCCTTCTGACACTATACAATCATATAAGCTGAACACTGTTACCTATGGTCTTATTACTTCACCTTATCTTGCATTGCGTGTGCTACACCAGTTGGCAAAAGACGAGCGACACTCATACCCAACAGCTTGTGATGTCTTGATCAGAGACTTCTATGTCGATGAAGTTATGACTGGTGCCGATACGCTCCAAGAAACATTGCATCTACAACAAGACCTAATTGCACTACTAAAGAGAGGCGGTTTTGAGCTTAGAAAATGGGCTGGTAATCATGTGTCATTATTGAATCATTTACCAGCAGAATTCTGTGTTACACAACTATCACTACCAGCTGATCAGAACCAAACCGTTAAAATACTTGGTATTGGTTGGAATGCTTCCACTGAAACCTTTACATTCAACGTCAATAAACCATTATTTACCACATCTTTAACCAAACGCTCCTTATTGTCTGAAATTGCCCAAGTGTATGACCCCTGTGGTTGGCTTGCACCACTCATCATCATATCGAAATTAATTATGCAAGAGCTTTGGAAAATCAGTCTTAATTGGGATGACAGCTTACCAGAACAACTCTTACGCACCTGGAAAACTCATCGTTTGTCTTACAATAGTTTAAATGAATTTTCTATTCCTAGGCGCATCACTCATACGATAGGCACTAACATCACTTACTAACTACACGGGTATAGTGATAGCTCCGAAAAAGCCTATGCCGCCGTGGTCTACCTTGTATGCTCCAGCGTCGAACATACAACTTCATTTTTGTTGACATCCAAAACTAGAGTCGCTCCTATAAAACCATTATCTATACCACGTCTGGAATTGTGCGGTGCTCTTTTATTAGCTGACCTAGTTCATTCATTGTCGCTTGACAAGACTCTTACTTCTATCAATCTCTGGACAGACTCTACCATCACATTGCAGTGGATTAAGAGTGAGCCCTATCTGTGGAACACATTTGTTGCTAATCATGTAGACCAAATACAAACTTTAGTTCCTAACGCTCTGTGGAGACATGTTCCTTCAGAAGACAATCCGGCAGATGTCGCTTCTCGTGGACTTGGAGGGGATAAACTTATTTGTTGTGAACTCTGGTGGAATGGACCAACTTGGATGACATCTTCTCCTGATGAGTGGCCGTTACAACCTGATCTACTAGCATCGTCTCACCCAGTCCTAGAGGAGAAACCTCCAAGAGTTATCGTTGCTCTGAGTCAACTAGACAATAGCCTTTTAAACAGGTATTCCAATTTAGAACGTTTATTACGTATTACTAGTTTATTATTTAGATTTTACTTTAATCTTCATCAAAAGTCACCCGAAGGACGTCAAATCGGGCATATTACTGTGAAGGAACGTCGTCGAGCATTACATCATTGGATTCGACATGTCCAACATCTAAAATTTACTTCTGAGATTCATCAACTTAAAACAGAAAAACCTCTTCACGGTCAAAGTAAATTGAAAAGTTTAGTTCCTTTCCTGGACAGTACTGGTTTAATGCGTGTGGGGGGACGTCTCTCTCAATCAGAACTCTTGTATGATACGAAACACCCAATTTTACTACCCAAATCGTCTGTGTTAACCAATCTACTTATCACACAAGTACATCTACTTAATTTACACTCTGGACTTAATGTCACTCAGAGTATTCTGCGACAGAATTACTGGATTGTACATGGACGAAGTACTGTCAAAAAATTATTACATCAATGCATTCGCTGTTACAAATTACATGCACGCCAATGTAAGCAAATTATGGCTGATTTGCCGTCAGTACGTGTCACTCCTGCACCTGCATTTCAACATTGTGGCGTGGATTATGCCGGTCCCTTCCATACTAAAGTGGTCAAAGGTAAGTGTCGTACTACGTTCAAGTCCTACCTTGCATTATTCATCTGTCTCTCTACTAAGGCAATACATCTTGAAATTGTCAGTGATCTGACTACTGATCAATTTATTGCTGCGTTAAATCGTTTTATTTCTCGCCGAGGGTATCCAAACTCAATTTATTCTGATAATGGTACCAATTTTGTCGGTACTAACAATCGTTTACATGCTCTTTATCAATTATTGCGTCAAACCATATTTCAAGACCACGTTCACAATTTCTGTTTGCCTAAAGAAATCGAGTGGAAATTCATACCACCATCTTCCCCTCACTTTGGTGGTATATGGGAAGCCAACATCAAGGCTTGCAAGTCCATCCTACAGCGTATCACTGGCCCAACAATTTATACTTTTGAGGAGTTAACTACTTTATTTTGTCAAATAGAAGCTACATTGAATTCAAGACCGTTGTGTGCAAAATCCATGGAAGCCACAGATTACACAGCTCTCACTCCAGGTCATTTTCTTGTTGGCCGCCCTTTACTCGCGTTACCCAATCGTGACTTTACTTCTAAACCCATGAACCGACTAACACGTTGGAACCTTGTCCAACAAACCTATCAGAGTTTTTGGAAACAATGGTCTTCTGATTATCTTACTACACTTCAACAACGTCATAAGTGGCAAAAACAGGAATCTGATCTCCAAATTAATGACCTAGTCATCATTCGAGAAAACAACACACCTCCATCTACTTGGCCTCTAGCTCGTGTCCTCGATGTTCACCCAAGCCCTGTTGACCAAAGGGTCCGCATTGTCACTCTTCGTACTTCAAGCTCCATTTTCAAAAGACCCTGTGTGAAGCTTATACGACTGCCTATTAATTCTTAGTACAAATTTATATCTAATACTTGTTAATTTAAATTTATAATATTATCATTTTTTTTTTCGTGTTTATGTTTTTTGTTTTTGTTTTTGGTTTTAATAGTTTTTTCTTTATTCTTGAGAGGAACCTCTCAAAGGGTGGGGTATGTTAAGTGATAATTACTATCGTTCTACCATTTTGCAGTATGTTGCACAGATATCTATGTTATCTATGTATAATATAGATATCTGTGTTATGTTATCATGATTTTGCTTATATTCCTATTATTCCTAACCAAAAATGTAATACAGTCCACTTATTGTTTTTTTCTGTTAACACATGCACGTTTGTTCAATTCACTTTTTAATAAATTATTATATGTACATCACAAAAAAATGGTTTTTAATCACACATATCGTAATATTCTCGTTTTTTTATATAATAATATTTGATAAAATTGGCAATTTTTGGCATTAAGATCTGAAAATTTGGTAGCGGTGTCGTATGCTATCTACGCACTGAATGTTATCTACACATTGCTATTTACGTATAAATTAGTATAATTTTCACAAATTACCCATCGGTTTCTCGTTTCCGGTTATTTTTATAACATTCCTTGAGAACGCCACCACACACTTCATTGTTAACATTATTGATTTTTTCACAAAATTCTTATTTAGGTAAGACAGCTTTTTGTTTTAAAAAATTCACACAAGTATCATCAGTATAAATAATATGTCTATATTCTATATAGGTAAATCACCAATTGAAGTCATTTTAAACGCAATACAAATGACAAACACACGCGAATAATTCACAGACACAACTAATTGTTAAAAACCCGTAGGATCTAACTTTGTACTTTGTAGAATGTAGAGTGTAGATAAATATTTGTAGATAGCATACGACACTAGTATTTAGTGCGTAGATAGCATACAACTACAACACCGCTACCGAAAATTTTACTTTAGTTATAAATATATATTACTTAACATTAATTCAAAATATTAGAAAAATCCCTATTCTCAATTTTTTTTTATAGCTGTTTAAAGTTGATATTTTTAGTTTAAACGAAAATAATATGATAAAAATGACGAAAAAACGGCATTCACAAAAACTATGTCTCTATGGGAGACGTGTGGTGTAGTGTAGATCTATGTATTTGGACAGATTTCATTGTCGTGGTTTATAGAACATATTGGTTAAAAATATATGAAAGATTAGTATATTCAAATTGAATCGAGTTATGTTAGTTACTTTTTACATAGTATTATACATATATACGAGGGTGAATTAGTGTAAGTTGTCCAATGTATCCACCGTATACCAAAATTGTTTTAATTGAAGTACCTACTATATTTCAATGAGGAGTCAGTAGAAGAAAATTAATTCTGCTTATGTCAGTTACAAATTGTTACTAATTGTCATAATTCGTCCAACATTTATTTATTTATTTTTTTTTTAACATCTCTTAAATCCGTGCAAGCGTTCATTGTGTATAGTAAACTTGTGAAGTTTTTAATTTTAATGTACCTACCTACTGTCCTACTCTTGTATATTATTCTGTTCATATTAAGTTCCATTTTTTTTCTCGTTGGAAATTAAATTTTATATTTAAGTGTCTAGAAACTAAATAATATTAATATCTCAATAATAAATTATCAATTATCGACAAATTCTTGATTTTAAAGATTTTATTTTGTAATGTATAAATAAATGTAATTTAGATCTTATTTTGTAATTGTAATTTAGTCAATATTGTATTTTATATTATATATTAAATATTATTATTTTAAGTTAAATTAGTAGAAGAGGGAGATGTTATAATTGTATAACTTAAGTTGGCTACTATGGTGTGATATATCCGTATATCATACCATATGTCTGTTAACCACACGCAGCCACACAGCCAGTATTAACACAGACGTCATGTGTCAACATTGTTCATGTATATTAAATAATAAACTATAAAATAAAACACTATATACAAAATATATAAAATAATGCACTATATACAATATACTTAAAAACACTACTACACTATGTGGAATTAAAATGAGATTTTAATGCATTACCAAATTAAAAACGCAAAAAAAATATGACAAAAAAAAAGAGTTGACTCCTGCCGGAGGGATGCAAATCATAGTGTTTAATTTTAATTTTAATTAGAATTTGAATGCAATGATAAACCATTGCATTCGAAAAAACCATTTTGAGTGAAGTTCACTCAGATAATGTAGCTGTTGATTACAATTTTGACATTTTTTTATTAAATAATTAAAATGCAAAATTTTATCACACAAAAGGGACCATAAAGTTAAACCTTAAATTTATTAAACTTATTAAAGTTAATCAATGGTTAAACATACCTATAGTACATTATATGAACACCCTATAAAATATAAATAAAAATCCCAATAAAAATCCTCAATTTCATTTATCATTATTGAAAAATATTGAAATATAATATGATGAGTCCATAAAATTATATTATATTATATTATATTTTAAATATTAATTTTACTGAAATTACAAAAATTACACCTATAAAAAAAATGTAGTTTTAAAATTATCCTAAAATTTTTTAAATTCGTTATGAATTTATAATATATGTTTCAAAAAATTTCCAATTTTTTTGGATTTTCTATTAATTTAATAAGAAAAATATTCATATATACGAGTATATTCTAAGATTTTCGTTTAAACTAAAAATATCAACTTTAAACAGCTATAAAAAATATTGAAACTAGGGATATTTCTAATATTTTGATATGATGTTAAGTAATAAGTAGACATACTTCAAAAAAAAAAAAATAAATAAATAAAACAAAAATAAAAAAAGTGCATCATTGCAAAACCAATACATACTTTTCTTCGCTCAGAATCTAAAATATATATCAGGTATACGAGCTAAAATATTAATTTGTGTGAAGTTTTCGCGGTTCGGTTAGATCAGTGATTCCCAACCTGGGAGGCACGCCCCCAAGAGTGGCGTAAATACATTGCTGGGGAGGCGCAAGTAGTCATTACGAAATACATTGTTATTTAATTTTTTTTCATTTATGTGGAAAAACTATAAAATTAATAATTGTCGATTATCGTTCATCGCTAAATACTCGTTATCTGCGTTAATAATTAATAATAAATAAACTACATTTTTATACTTTCTACATTGTAACTTAAATAAATATTTTAAAAAAAATTATTTTTACTTATTTTGATATTTTAAACCAAATAAACCTTTTTTTAAAAATTTTAATTGTTGGGGGGGGGGCGTGAAATTTTTGACAATTTACAAAGGGGGCGTAGAATAAAACAGGTTGGGAAACACTGGGTTAAATTGTGGTTAGATTGCGATGTGAGACGTCGGAAGAGTACACAAAGATCATAATACCCTAATGGCTAGTATTATAATAAATTAATTATTTGAAGCTTAATATTTTTTATATATTATATTCTGGCTGAATTATAATTTCCAAAGTAAATACAATATATTACAATGGTTGTTTATAAAGAACTATTCAAAATTTATAATTTATTAAATATTTATTTAATTCATAAAAGTAATAAAAAAAAAATCTAAATTGAGTAGGTATACGAATATTTTTAAAAATAAATTAAAGACTTCTATAAGTTTAACATAATGGCTACAAAAGATAAAGATGATAAAAAACAGACGGACAGTAGTTTTGTGTAAGTACTAAGAATCTGATATTTTTAATTCAGTATATTTATGCATTTTATGTAATTTTTATTGAAAGTATTTTTAAAATCATGTAATTACTTTAAAATTTAAAGTAATTACTATTTATTAGTTATTAATATCTATTGACTATTACTTATAAATATATTTTTGGAGATGGTACATTTATATTTTATATTTATATTTATGTAGATACTACCTATGTAAATACAAGATATTTTTTTATTTAGACCTACACCTAGACCTGGAGGTTACTTAAAAATTAAATTGGACGTACGAGAAAAAAAGAATAAAGTTCTTCAGTTTGATAAGTATAAAAATATAATCAGTAGAGTTGAAGATATGGAAAAAGATAAATATAGAATTGAAAAAACAATTGCTAAAAATCCAATTCCACCCACAATAATTTCAATTAAGCATATAAATTTGCCAAAAATTTCTCAAGAATCATTATTTGATAAATATCTGATTGAAAATGAAGATAACGGTATACTGATATGCATTGTTATTGTTTAATGTTTGTTTAGAATATAAAAGAATGAAGATTACAAAATATTTTATACAACATTTTGTTATTAAGCAATGAACAAAATTTTTGCTTTAATTGTTATATAATAAAAATAATATATTGAATTCAATAATCATTAGGTAGCTTGTGATATAAATAGATGCCATATTAATTAATATAAACTTAATTAAGTACCTTATAATGTTATAAGAAATATATTTAAAAAGAATCATTCTTTTTTTCTTTTAATAACAATGAACAATTAATAAAAATAGATGATTGACTGACTTAAAATGAAAATTAAATTTTAATTATTATTAGGTAACAATATACATGTATAAATGAAATAATTACCAACTTTTGTACTCTACAATAGGTGAAAATCGGGGTGAGTATGAACGATGGCTAGATGAAACTGCACCTGCTAAAGATGTAAACCTCATGGACAATTTAGAAGAAGCAATAAATTTCATTGTAATGTTAGCATCAAATCCTGATTCATCTAAGGATTTTGATGAAATGCAAGCTATTTCTGTTGTGCAATTTTTACGCACTATTAAAACGCCAGCAGGTCAATACGAACCTAATAACCAACGATTAATGGAATACATTGACAAAAAAGGCGAAGAATCACATAAGAATTGATCCATTTTATTTTTATATAATTAATTATAAAAAATTGTTTTTAAAATTATAGTGTTTTTCTTGATATTGGCATAGATTAATCTACATATGATATTAGTTACGACCACGGTTAACTACTCAGGTTGGGAATCGGCCTATACTTCTCCCATAGAGAGTTATGATCGCGTGGCGTTATAATAGGCTATAGAAACTCCATAATATGACGTAAATGAACAATATCACTACCCACACCAAACGCTAGAAACGCTATAATCGCTGTCATCCCATAGCAATTTCATTGCAAATACTATACCTAGTGGCGATGTAGCGTATTATGTAAAATAACATAGATGTCTATTTATATTTGGCATTTCCAATTCCACGATTAACGTAAATCTCTTATTGTGTTTTCTCTGGTTAACGTCCTTTGTCCTTAACCGTTTTTCAATTTATTTCACGTCTGTTATGTATAACGTAGGTGTGTTTTTACAAACGTGTGGTTTTAGTTTTTTACTACTTTATTTAAATAAACCTGTAATAAATATTAAAAATGCCGAGACAAGCGTATAAATGCTGTATTGTTGGATGCAACTCGAAAGGTTCGTAGTTTGTGTATTTTAAACCTATATAATAAAGTACACTCGAGAAGCCTTGAGTCACGACTCACGAGGTTAACACGAAAATATCTAACATTAATATAAATATATTATAATAATGCGAATATATAATATTAAGCCATATGTAGATTATAAAAATACATACATTGTAAATATAGTAGTTTTTCAAAATTTCAAAATAAATATTTATATTTACAATGCTAAAAATATTATACCTAGATCTTTATTTTAAATTTACATTCTTAATTTAAAACTAATAACATTATTAAATTAATTAAGTAAGTGATTTTATTCACATTATTAATCTAAATAAGTGTTAGGCTAGGTACGATCTCATAGATTTCCAAATCCAAAAACTGATATGGACAGACTAAGACAGTGGTTAAAAATAATAGATTGTCAGAAAAATTATTATTCATTAATTTATGAAAGAATGAGAATTTGTACAATTCATTTTGAAGATAAATTTAAAAGTATGAATTCCAACAGACTTAATAATAATGCTTATCCTACTCTACATATAATGCCAGGTTTGTATCTAATATCTTTTAATAAAAGAAAAAGCATGTAATATTAATTTATGTTTTATAGGTGTTCCAACTGAAATCCGAAAATCTGAAACTTCCAATGAAATTCCATATGAAAGTAAACTAGGTAAATATTTTATAAATACAAGTTGGGTATATTTTATATAATATTGTATCGTCTGTTAAAAGGTCAATTGATGTAGGTAACCCTCAATATTGAAATTTTTCAGGAGACTAAAATATAGTTAATTTAATGATGCTATTAGCTAGAAGTCTTAATTTTTGGTTTTTAGATCTTAAATAGTATATTCATAGAATTATATCATACTTACCAATCTAAATTCAATATGATATATCTTAATATTACTCTAAAGGTCTAAAGTGAAGTATATTGTGAGTTACTCCACTTGACCTATAATAGTATAACACAATGTGGATTGATGTTTTTGACAGTGATGGATACCGTAATTAACCTAAAAAAATTAAATTGTTCCAAATAGTGTAACCCTCAATAATTATTTTATGTAATATGTTTATTATTTAATAATGACTTACATTATATTGAAAATAATTATTAATAATAATCTTATAATAAATTATCAACTTTCATAGAAACATGAGTTACTAAGCATTTATTACTTATAGTCCAAACTTTATATACTATTGTTAACTTAATATTATAACAAATTATCAATTTTAATAAAACTATAAAAACAGAAGTTATTAATCATTAATGACTTATAGTTCAGACTTTTGATTATAGGTAACTTTATAATATTATTACAACAAATTATATAAGTTAAATAAATACTTAATAATAATAACTAGATATTAATAGACTTATTACTATTATTATAATAATAGTATAAACTTTATAAAAACAAAATATAAAAAAAATTAAACAAGTATAAATTAATGTTTTTAAATTTCAACTGGTTCGGTCACTATGTATTATTCATCAGTATCCTGCAGTGTATCATTTGCTGTTTCATTTCTTTTTAAGGAATCGTATTCTTGGTGATACCTATTTGGTATGACACCACTGTTGCATAGTTTTATAAGATCATTATATTTAGGCACAGGTATTGGTAACTTTCTTTTAAATGCCGGTTGTAGTACTGAATTTGTTATTTCTTTTGATCTTCTATGCTCTTTTCTTCTAGTAATAATAACAATTTTGTTTTCTGATTCTGCTTCATAATAAAATTTTAAAGAAATGGAAGGTGATTTTTTAGAAAATGTTACTTTTTTTATTTCAGAAATTATGTCTTTTTTTGTTAATTTTGGAAAATTATCTGCCTGAAATTGTTTATAGTCTAAAAAATCAGTATAGTTTATAGTAAAAACTTCGTAGGGTTTTGGTTTATTTCTAGAATTTACAATAATAGTTATTAGTTGGCTACTCAGACTGAGCCCAAACAATTTTTTTTTAAAATATGAATCAATTGTTGAATGAACAGAATCTACAGGCATGTATGTATGCCCTGGCTGTAAATATGTAATACTTACAGAATTAATATTTTTAGCTATATTATTCATAAATCAAAATATTGCTGAAAAAACTTGATTTTTATTTTGACCTGGGCATGAGTTACAAAACAATGATACAGAATTCACAGTGTGGTTGGGTCTAATCGTGCTCTCCCCAAATATAACAATGGGTTACACTATTTGGCATGGAAAATTATAGTCCACTGAAAATTATGTACCTATAGAGATTTTACTTAGGGTTACATCAATTGACCTATTAACAGATTGTATTATTCTTCAGATTCATTTGGAAGCAATATTTTGAATATGTCTGGTATTGGTTTCCTGGATCCTGAAGAAGATAATGTTAGAAGTCATAATTTAGAAGAAGAAGAAGACTTCAATGATGAATTTATATGTATATAACTTTTCTACCTTTATATTACTACTCATAACTTTGAAAATTTTTGTTTACTTAGGTCAAGGTAATATTAGTAGTGTAAATGAAATGAAGAATAGTATTGTGAATGACAAAATTCAAAATAATTCTGGATTGTTAAAATCAATTGGTGTAATGAGCTTGTGAGATTCTTTACTATAATTCGAAATCTCGAAATCGGGGTTTGGTTCCGATTCCACCTTAAACCGAGACGCAAAGGCCGGAGTTTATAGGATTTCATTTTTTTCAATATTTTTTAAATTTAATTCAATTGTTAAATATTTATATTTTCTTCCCTTACAGAATTGGTTTTAAAATAGAAATAAATGTTTTATTATAAAATGAATAACTAACACTTAATTTCTATTTAAAGTACTATACAAATGTGTTAAAATTTACAAGATTAATTTTATAATATCAATGGAGAAATTTGATACATTTAATAACACTAAAAATTAAGTTACAATATTTTATTATGCGTTTACCACTCTTGTTCCCGTCTTGTTTCGTCCTCTCCTCCGCAGCCATCTGGCTGGAATCTTAGGGTGCTCCTAGCTCATCATGGTTCGAATCCAATGTATTGCAAAACTAGGGATGACCGATGATGGACTTGTTTTTCTCACAGAGACGAAGAAGGGCAGCCGTTGTCTTCTCGACGGTGGTTTTTTCGCAAGTGATAAACGTATTTAAATTTTAATTGTAATTATAAAATATTATCGGTATATTACTACCTACTAATGATGGGAGAGCCCGAGACTGATATATTTTAATTATATTACCTATAATAATATTCGTTGACGTTACAGAACCCCCCCCCCCCCCCAAAAAAAAAAAAAAAGAAATAACTGAAATGTATTAAGGTGATTTCTTTTGGATCATAACGTAACGAATTCTGACTAGTATACAATATGTATTATTATTTTAATATTTTAGGGATATTCTTATTTAATTAAGTATTGATATAATATGTATAATATATATATCTAATATATTATAGTAGGACATAGTAATTGTATAAGTTAGATAGGAATAATCTTAATGAAATATTTTGTACGGATACCTACTTATGTTTTAGGAGCATAACATTATATGAATAAATATTTAATTTATATATAGACAAGAAATATGTGTATATATCATACAAATTATATTATAACATCTAATTCTATACACATACATGTGTAAATGTATACAAATTTTACTTTCAAGTTTCTTCCAATAATGATAATCAGGGTGGCTCTCGGGTCCGGTTATCCGAAGAATTAATTTTAAGTCCAGAAAGTGGAATAATAACGGGAGGTATATATTTCTTAAGGTGTATAATATTGAAAGTACCTCTAAAAACACGGGTTTCAGGGTCGACAAGCCAATCATTGCCCAGTATGAGGGGAGTTGTTAATCCAGGGACCACTAAGAGAACAACGTGAAATTCTTGCTCATTAATATAAAAGTGAATAAATACTTGTTTGGATATTCTTATATTTTTTCCAATAAGTGCAGTGGATAGTATCACACCAGATAAAGGGAAGGTGGGTAATTCATTAGTGCGGTTATTTTTTTTAAAAGTGCTATACAAATTTTCAGAGATTGCAGATACGGAGGCGCCTGAATCTAACAAAGCATAAAACGGTTGATGATTAAATGTGATGAGAATTTCAGGTCGAAAATGGGTACTTAAAGAAGTATTGTCATTATCAACTAGGGGATGAGATAAAATTTGAAGGTGAGGAACATTAGGAAGAGTTATAGACACGGACTCATTCCTCATTGAGCCGGTCGGAGCTCGTTTCCCTCAATATTATTAGGGTGGACTAGAGTAGGGTTATTATTAATACATCCTTCAGTATTACCACGATTATTATTATTATGATTATGACTGACTGGAGACGTATCATTATTGTGGTTGTTGTAATTACGATTGTTGTTATTATTTGGCCTGCCAGTTAGTTGTTATTGTAATAATTATTATTAGGAGAACGATTATTTGAGTTTTGATTTGGAACAGAATTATTGTTATTGGCATTATTGGGATTTGATGAAGGGTAAGAAGCATGTTAAAGATAAGATAGTTGTTTAATTAGTTCATTTGTAGACTGAATTCGCAATCCTCTAAGGCAGGGGTCGGCAACCTTTTCGGTGTCAAGGGTCAAAAATAAAAATACATATATTCACAGGCCACAATTTAAATAGGTACATTTTATTTTCTTTAAACAAAATTTTATAATTATAAAAAATTTAGTTTATTTAAATTCACCACTGTTTAGTCTTTTGTATATTAATTTAATGTGATATAAATATATATATATATATATATATAATTGAATTATATTTATATATATATATATATTGACAAAGTTTTAATAATATCACATTATGTAATAATAATAATAAAGTATAAATTGAAAGTTGATGAGATTTTTGTATTTGAATAGCATCAACCAGTTCATTGATTTTAGGTTTGACTTTAGATGTAGAAATTCTCAATATTGCATTCAAGTCACTATCAGTTAATCGCGAAGCAAATTTGTTTTTTTGATATTTAATTAAAGAAAAAGTCTGTTCGCAAATATACGTACTTCCAAACACATTTTTAGCAAAATATTATATTTTACTAAATTTTGTTTCACAGAGACGTGAATAAAACTGAACTAATTGAAATTGAAATAATAATTGAATAATAATTAATAAATAATTTAATTTAAATTGAACTATTGTGACTATCATGAAAAGCAGTTTTAAGACTTTCGTCACTTTGTAACTAAATAATTTTCATTTGTAAACAGCCATCAACGTCATCAATATCAACTACAAATTGGTTTTGAAAAAACTTAATTTTGAAGTCTATTGAATAAAAGTCAGAAAATCTAGTTGAAAATTACAATATTTGTATAAATACTATCTACTTTTGTTCGATAATTGGATAACAAGATAACCTTAGGAATACCAGTTTTATCTACAAATATAATGCTGTATTAAATGATATTTTTATACTAAATATAAATTATATGCGGGCCGCATAAAATCGCTTAGCGGGCCTCATGCGACCCATTGGCCGCGGGTTGCCGACCCCTGCTCTAAGGGAAATAGAGATACTATTTGAGAAATGTGAAATTATTTGGTCAATCATTTCAATTTGATCGATCGGAGGGTTAAGATATTTGGCCTTATTAACCCACTCAATAGCGAATTCGATTTCAATATTTCACGATAACTCAGGCAATTTTTAAGATAGAGACCTGAAAATTTTTTTTGGGTGTTCACATAGTTACTATATATACCTATGTGGTAAAATTTTGGAACCGTTATGTTAATTTTTCTACAAAATATAGGACATTGAATATTTCGTAAAATTATCGCTTTTACGTATATAATGTTTGATAACAGTGGCAATTTTTGGTATTAAGGTCTAAAAATTTTACTTCAGTATATAAACATATTACTTAACATCATATCAAAATGTTAGAAAAATCCCAAGTCACATTTTTTTTTTTTTATAGCTGTTTTAACTTGATATTTTTAGTAAAACGAAAATCTTAGAATCCATACGTTTAAATAAATATCCTGAAAACACTTTTACTACCCGAAATAATGCTTCGATTTCCACGAATAACGAGTTTCAGGTGTAAAATTGGATGTAGATGGTCCCTACTTTATTTAGGTCATTGTTCGAATTTCTTAAAATTGACTCTAAGCGGTAGAAAAAACGGCATTTTTCACGATAACTCAAGAAATTCTTAAGTTAGAGACTTGAAAATTTTTTGGGGTGTTTAGATAGCTATTATTATATAATGTGGTAAAATTTTAGAACCGTTACGTTCATTTTTCTACAAAATATAGGACATTGAATATAAATATTTAATAAAAAAATGTCAATATTTTAAAAAATACCTACATTTTAATCTGACTGATCTCCGCTCAGAATCGTTTTTTCGAATGCAATGGTTTATCATTGCATTCAAAATCTAATTAAAATTAAACCTGTATCCCATGCGGCAGGAGTGTCATCTCTTCTTTTTAATATTACCTATATGATAAATATTTATGAAAACAAATTTCATTTTTTTTTTTTTTTAAGATTATTTCTATTTTACCCAGAACTGGCGCATCAATGGATGTATCATTTAATGAACAAACTAAGAAAGAATTACTTCTTCTTAAGGGAAATTTAGAAAAATTGTTAGTAATGAGACCAATTGAGTAAAAACTACATTTTTGTATATCCTATTTAAGACACATGAATAATATGTTAATGTGTTTTGATCACAGATATTATATATTTTATGTAAATGTATTTTATACATTTGTGGTAGGATATTGATGTTGTTAACAATAATAATTATTAATTAGGTATAAATTATAATATTCTTATTCACTGGAAAATTTACTATTTGCCAATTTAATAATTAATATTTATTATTTTTTCATGAAATTATATATTATTTTTATTAGTTTCCTGTAATATTAAAGCCAATTTTTTGCATATTTAGTTATATTTTAAATTAATAGCATACTATTTTTACGTAGAAATGTGTTGATTTATTTTCAAATACTAAATAGACAAAGATGAAACTTCTACAGCATTTTATTTTGCAGTTTTTGTTCTTATTAAAAGTTTATTTTAATACATTAGTTTATTAAAAGTTATTATTATTAAAGTAAAATTAAAAGTAAGTAAAGATAAATTATTGCAGTTATTATTATTTTTTTTAAATTTATTAAAAGTTTATTTTAATACATTATAATTTATTAATTTATAATTGTAATACAAAATTAACTATGTGAAATTATGTATTTATTTAAATTAAAATATTCTGAATTTTATTAACATAAAATAAGATATTTTCAATAAAAAGTTGCTCGAAAAGAAATTAAAAAATTTATTGGCAATTTATCCATTCTATAAATAAATATAGGTATAATTGTGTCTCTGTAAGTAGTGAGTATTATACAGGGTGGGCCTGAGAAACGGAAAAATGTAAAATAATTCTCACAGACGTTTAAAAAACTTTTTTTAAATATTTATTATTAAAAACATAGAGTACATAATATGCCATTTTAAGTTCAAAACACTAAAATATCAAGTTCGGAAAATAATCTCAGTAAGATGGTGTCCTTTTCTCTGTATACATTCCTGGAATCGTGTATGGAGGTTTTGCATGACTCTTTGTAAAATATCCATGGGAATTAAAGCAATTTCTTCTTGAATTCTTTTCTTCAACTGGAGAAGTGTTGATGGTC
>JAIUCT010000031.1:0-11750 GCA_021307375.1 Tetraneura akinire
TGGGTATAGAGGGCGCCCTAAGTCTATAAATCAGCTGTTTTCGAAAGCAACTTTAAGTGTTATGTAATAAAATTTTTAACATGGGTCGTCGCCTCGTCGGGTATCCATACTATCTTAATTCATGTTTGTCAGTCGTGTACTCGTGTTCGTCATCCTTCTAATTTAACGTTAGGTTAAAAATTTAAAATAGCAAAAGCAATACAAAACAATCAAGTTATACTATGTTCTATATATGTGTATATCAATAGTGATCAATCGATACATTTTTATTAAGACACACATACAAATAAATATGTACCTAATATTGTTCGTAGGTAGGTTGTAGATAGGTATAATATAGTACTAGTACAGTTGAATGAAAATAAACCAGTGGTCGATGAATAATATTAATAATATATCATATTAAATTTATTAATAACATATATTATATATTATGTATTAATGTATTATTATATTTTATATAATATGACTTTCAACTTAAATAATTATTTTTACGTTTGATTGACGTGTTCGTATAATGGAAACAATAGTAAACGCGTATTTTTGATGTACCTACCTAGTACCTATAAATGTAAATCGAAGGCAATGGAATAATGGATTTTAATAATATTATTGTTTACATATTACATTAAAATCATGACAAACAATAAAATACATATTTCAGAATGCTGTTTGAGCGAGTAAAAATTACATTTTTTTATTGCAGTAGGTTACATACGATTATATGGAAATTATACTGAAAATTACAAATACAATAATATTAGTATAATAAATTTCAGTGCAAATCATAATGTTTAATTTTAATTAGAATTCGAATGCAATTACAAACCATTGCATTCGAGAAAACGATTCTGAGCGAAGTTCGATCAGATATTGTAGGTATTGATTAAATATACCTATTGCCGTTTTTTCTAACGCACAATGTCAATTTTGAGGATTTCGAAAAATTACCCAAATAAAGTACCAACAACATCCACTTTCCAACCGGGAACGCCAGTGCAGTCGGATTGAGTGGTATGTTATTACAAGAGGACAACCAAGGCAGGTTACGACTAGTCCATGCAGTGTCCAAGAGAACAACGTATGCGGAGAGTCGTTACCATTCGAGTCGGTTGGAACTGATGGCTGTTGCCAACAATAATAATTGTATGGAGTGTAACAAGACTTCGTCACCAGACGGGATGCAAAATTGGTGAGGTAGAAAGTCAATTAAATAATTCACCTAATGCAACGATTGGAGATACACAGTTTCATGTGTTGTTCGGATATTATCCAAGTTTCAGTAATGGCGCACTGAGACATGTTGTGGCGGAAGAGGAGGTAGAAAGTACAACGCTGTTACAAAACAGAGCTCGGTACCGAATATTAAAAGAGCATTGCTTAGAAGCAGCGATATGATTCACATCACGCTAAACCAGTAAAGTACCAGGTTGGTGATGTGGTGTTTCTGCGAGCGGTACCAGTCTCAACTGGAGAGTCAACCAAACTAAAGAACATGTACCGGGGACCTGTGGTTGTCACTGAGGTGTTGCCACTAGATGTATACAGGGTGGCGGCTCTCAGGGATCAGGAGGGGCGGCATTATGCAACCACAATGCATGTGTGAAACATCAAGGGTTTCCGAGTTATGGACGATGATGAAATGAAGGATGATGATGATCCGAACGAGGAGGAGCCGGAAATCAGACGTGGAAGTCGAGTAAACCATCGACCGAAATATCTGGAAAACTACACAGACTGATTAACCTTTGTTATTATTTACTACTATTTGTTCTTATTTTTTAAGATTGATATTGACGATTATTTCTGTTATTTTTTTATATTTTAAAATTGTTTATTTTTTATATGTTATGTGTGGCTCACTACTCTGTTGTATCTTAAGTGAGGACACTTAATGTTAGGATGGCCGAATATTAATATAATATTTGGTTGGTCACCCTGACTCTGACGGGCGACTGTTAGGGTAAGTCAAGTACGTCGTGAACGTTCGACCGTTAACTACATGTGTTGCAGGCGCGGGTTCAGGGGGGAGCTATGGGTGCTCAAGCACCCCCTGTCGTTTGATCACCTATAAAATTTATTTATTAATTAAAATAATTTTTCAAATTTTTTTTTTCATAATAATTATTATTGTAATGTTAATTAAAAGTAATATTTATTAAAAATGTTAATATTGAAAAACTTTTTATACAAAAATTTTAAAAAAATGAGAAAGTACATCTCTACTAATAATTTTTTTTATCTTAGCACCCCCTGTCAAAATTTTGTGGATCCGCGCCTGGTGTGTTGTGTATTCAATTTGTCATTTAATATAATATTCATAATTCGTTATTACTATATTGTTTAATAAAGTGCGTTATTACTAATTAAAGTGTTCAATTCGTTTTATTAGTGTTTATGTTTGTCGGTTGCCATACGGGCATTTCATTTTTAATATTATTATTTGCAATAAATGTATTATTTTTTTTTTATATGAACAAGTAGCCTAGTTCTAATTTAATAAAATGATTTGGTCATCGTACACATTACTACAATAATAATAACTAGTCACAAACACTGAACTGTTCTTATTTCTCTGAAATCAGCTGATGATTACAGTATCCATTAATTTATTTGCTACAGTATTTATTTTGGTAACTTTAACAAAATTAATATTATTAATATTACCAAAAACTTTCACTGAAGTTTATTTATTTTGCACTAAATTAAGAAACCAAAATATATAATTATTAAAATATAATAATATTTATTTTCTTTTGGTGATAAAGTACACTTTATACAGGTAATTATATAAAACAATACATCTACATTTAATATAGTAATAAAAAATTATTATTGCTAAAAAAATAGTCAAATTTATGTTTTACATTTTACATTACAATTAATAATATAATGAATAATATCATATATCTTAATGAAAAAAATTTATATATATAATATATTTTATACTTACATAATATTTATACATTATAACAATAAGATCTACATTGGTCATATTAATATCTGCATTAGTGCTCATTATTATAAAACAATGTAAATTAAATGCATTTTTTAGTGACTTTAAAAAAATTATTTTTAGTATTTATGATGTATAAATTAATAATAATTATTAATTTATACAATAAAAATAAATTCAATGATATAAATAAAGAAATACAGACTAATATAATTATTGTTGTACTATAAGTCTTATATAATAGGTAGTTATAAAAAAATTACTCTTTTTCTGTTACAAACATTCAAATTAGAAAGAATAAAACAAATATACTTTTTTTTGTAAGATTAAAAAGTTCCTTATGTGTCAGAAAATAATAAAATTTTAAAAAGGTGATGCCCTAATTTTTTTTTCTATTGCCTATAAAATATACATAATAAGGCTTGAACTATACAAATAGTCAAAGAACTTTCTTAGACACTATGAACTTTAATTTAAAATTAAAGTGGTTGGTGGTGGTTCATAAATTATTTATAAACATTTCTAGTTTACTTTACCATCAAAATCTGACGCGTTTTTATTATTTTTAGAAATTTAATTATTTCACTGTTTGAGAAACAGTGGGGCAAATGGAAATTAAAAGTTTTTGATTTATTTTCATTTTGGTTTGATATTTTGATAGTTTTATTTGGTTTATTTCATACAGAGAGATTAGGAGAGATTATTAAGCATAGTTTTATAATTTTATTATTTATAATCATAAATTTAGTATACAAAAATTTAAATAATTTCCTGTTACTAACCTACTTATTTTTTCATAAAAATTCGAGGGATATTTTCGATTTTCAGAGCCTACAGAAGTGAATACACACAGGACTACTTTAAAATAAGAAATTTTATGAAAATTTTAAACAATAGTACAAAAGTTATATCGTGATTAAAGAACTCGTGTACCAGTGCTTAATATAGATATGATAAACTATATACTATTAGACCACAAAACCATACCCAAATGACAAGAATTTGAAAACAATTAATTTCCGCAAAGTTTTGTTTCATACTATCATTTCTAAAACAATAAAATACATATATTTAAAAAAAATAATCAAAATCTGAGGGACAGCTAAAGTAGAATTATTCCCTTTTTTTTTTTTTTTTTTTTTTTTGTTATAATAAGAGTATATAAAAAGAAAAATTAATAATTATTTTTAAATAATTTTATTTAAAAAATTTATTTTTTGTAACATAATAGATATCATATATCTTCTATCATTGAATTTAATTAACTTATTAATTTTTAATAGTAATGTTATTAAAAAACAGAATAATTAGTATATATATAATATATATTATATTATATAGTTAGTAAATAAATAATTCGCTTCTTAACAAACAAAATTACACAACAAATAAATTATAAGATACCTGATTATATCAAGAAATCAGGATCACTATAGACATTATCACTTTCATCAGAACTTCCACCCCCTTTTGCTTTCTTTCGCTCATAATGATGTTTTTTAGGACGATCAGCTTTCTTTGATTTATGCGATCGATGATGATGATGAGAATGTTTTGATGGTGGTTTGGGAGGTATTATAGTCAACTTAGGAACCTTTGGTGTTGATTGTAAATTATTCTAAGAAATAAAAAGTTTACAAATATAATAAAAAGTTCACAAATATAGAAATATTTCATAATTCCTTTACCATATATAAAATAATATTAAAAATGATAATTTTAATTATAATTAAATATTTTCTAATTCATTAAGGGTAAAAACAACATAAAGCATATTAGTTTACCAAGCTTATATCATCTAGGCAATATACTTAAACAAGTTTATTTATAAAATTAAATACAATAACCAAAAAAATGTATAATTGAATGTCAAAATTTAAAGATTGATATTTTTGCTAATAAATTAATTCAGAATTTATATTTAGATTCAAAATTACTATAATATTTGACAAATATAATGTTAAAATGTATTAAAAATAAATATTTTAATATTATTGCACAATTATTATATTATAATAATATATAATTTCAATATTTTATAATTGATATATATTCTTTATATTTCATTAGAATAATTATGAAATTATTCATATTTAATCAAATTAATTTTTTTTTTTATTTATAATTAAATTACTCATAATGTATTATATAACTGAAAACTAATGTTCCATGGAAGTTCATTTTTTTTAAAGTATTTTGTTCATTTTCAACTATATAAAGAAATTCATGGAAAAAATACAATTAATCACCTTAATTATTTTATTTATAAACTAAATAACAATATATTCTATTATAATCAATTTATATATAAATTAAATAACAAAATTATGTAAATGTTATAAATGTACATATTAAGAAAAATATACAGAAGTAAATAAAATAATGTAAATAATATATTTATCATCAATTTCTTATTACTTACTTGTTTTTGATATTCTGGTGATTCATATGATACATTTGATGAATCAATATTATTAGGAGTCATTAAATCTTGAGTGTTTCCTACATAATTATTTGGTGTTGAAGGAACAGTCTTAGGAATTTTATGTGTTCCTAAATCCTCATTACCTTCATCATCCGGATCAAGATTTATAATCAAATGTTTTAACTGTAATTAAAAAAATATATAAAATAAATATTTTAAAAATTAAAATTATAATACAATGTACTTCTAAATAATAAGCAATCAATTCTTGTTTAGCTTTTTCTAAGTCTTCTGTGTCAATTTCTAATCCATATTTAAGTTTTTGTATAGTAGCTTTAGGATTAAATTTTGAATTTGATTTTCTACTTAAATTTTTGTCATACATTTTACTAGATTCTGATGGTGAATATTGTGTATTTTTTCTAAAATAAACAAAAAAGTTTTTAAACATCTAGTCTCTAGTACCATTATTTATATAGTTATAGTTTAATGAACACGTACAAATCTGTTATTCCATAAACAGTTTTAAAATATAGCTTGAGAACTAAAAGTAAAAGGCAACCTTGAGATTTTATAAGAACTTCTTGAAGATTTGTTATATTATCAGGTACTCTATCTACTAATGATCCTTCATCTTCATCTTCTTCGTCTTCAACTGTACCATCTGCTTTATGCTGTAATGGTGTATTTGGATTTGGAAGAAGACCTTAAAAAATGAAATATTTAAATTAAAATTTTTTTGATTAATGTATAGATATATTACATTATTGTTCAAATTTATAATATGTATTTATTTTCATTATAAGATATAAACTATATTTATATATAACTTTATTAACAGTATTATTTAATTTAATTTTAATTTTTTTAATTTTTCATTAATATTTTAAAACTCAACTCATGGAAATAATATTGAAATAAATAAAATAAATATAAATTTGAATGAATATTGATAATTGAAAAACTCAATAACTTATAGAAAAAAAACCATTTATCATTTTTACACAATCTTAAAATTATCAAATCAAAACATAAAACATTTTTATAAAATTAAAATTAGGAAAATATAACTAAATTACATATCACATTTTACTAACTTCTCTAAAGTTCTGTAATAAATTTGTTCCATTAACTGATATCATTGTATTTATATGATGTATAATAAATAATGGTTCATCTTGTGATTGAAATGGAAAATATGCCAAGTTATCAGCTAAGTATAACATTTGAGCTAAATTTGTTTTCTATAAATGAAAAATTAATATAAAAACATTTCTTTCTTTTTTTTTAAACAAATAAGTCACCAACCACTAAATCCTCAAACTGTTTTAAAATTGACAACACCAGAGCTCTTCGTTGTTGTTTTGTTCTAAGAATGGAATATAGACAACCATTCAATGCACTTGGTATGACATCATTTTCTTTTAAACGAAATCCACGAACCAATTCACCATCAGGCTGTACAATACTTTGCAACTGAAAAGACAATTTTATGCCATTCTGAGCACCCATATGTATAAAACCTGGATACTTTTTCTCAATCTCTTGTAAATGCTTATCAACACAACTACTAATTGACTTTTCTGTGTCAGTACTCATACATATTAAATAAGGCACAATCTACAAACAAATACACTAAAATATAAATTCATTATACATGTAAATATACAATTAATTTCAATACCTGAACTGGGTGCACAAGTCCTTGGGCTAAAATTAATTGTATTACTTTAAGTACTGCTTGGCGAACTTGAACACTTGTATGTAAAAAAGAATTTAATATTCCTTTTAAATATAACTGAATAACTGTACTAGCCATTCCTGAGGAAACGTCTCCTATTTCTTTTAAATTTTCTTTTTTAGACATTTTTGACCCTAAAATCAATAATAAATAAAATATATATTTATTATTATAATTTATAAATAAGTAATTCTTACATTCAAAATCCTGTTTTATCATTCTTTTTTCTTCCTCTTCTAAATATACTTCAATGTTATTTAAAATCTATCAAAGTTAAATTATAATTAAATATTTGTCAAATAAATAATGTTAATAGAAACAAACATTTATTAATTTTTCAATAAAAGTGATTATTTTATTATTTTTATATCCGGTCATACTTGAGATTTCATTATATCTGATACATTGTTATTTGATAAAATATCAAGATACATATTCATCAGATCTTGACATAACATAAAATCATAATGCCGTATACATATTGATCCAATTGCCTTTAAAGCAAATAATTTAGTATCTTCTTCATTGGCATGCATAAAATATGACATTATACCATATACTAAATGTGTAATATTTTCCTATAGATATATAAAAAAAATTGTTTAGGTATTTTTAATATATAAAAGTTGATATAAAAACTTACTGTATATGCATCACCATAAACATCTTTATCGGTAAAGTTAAAAAATCTTAACATTAATCCAATAATATAGATTGAGCGACGGAAAATAGGCCGTAATGGTATTAAAACTTGAGGACTGGTTTGGCTATCTTGATGCAATTTTTGAAAATTACTTAAATATTCTAAAATTAAATTAAATAAAAATAATTTTAAAACTGCAATTTAATTATCTGAAGAATCCATAATTGTTAATAAATAAGTTCAAATAAATTTTTTTGTTAATTATAATAAAAATGTTTTAATTTTATTAAAATGTTATATTCTAAACTTGTCATGTTTAATTAATTTATAATATATTTAGCAAAACACTTTAAAACTTACTATAATAAATTCCAAAACAATCCCTTATTAACTTAAAATTTCTTGTTACATTGTTAACTACTGAACCAAGACAAGAAATGCAAATTAAAATTACAGTTTGATCATGTTTCATGGTAAGTTTAACAGCATCTTCTTCAAGTTGTGATAAAAATATTTCACTAGGATGTTCTATTAACGGAACAATAAGTTCAAGTGTTCTTGCAACACAACTAATAATTTGATAATCACCTTGAGTCTAATAATAATAAAAAATAGGATAATGAAGGCAAATAATCATTTAAAACATACGATTCAAAACTACTTACTTGACATTTTAAACTTAAATATGGTTGAAGAGTAAGAGAATGCGAAGCTAATAATTGTGGCCTTATTTTAGCAAACAAATATAATGTAGTAAGACAAGCTACAAGTTGTTGTGATGTACCTAATCTACCACCATCAAGCGTCACAACATTTTCTACAAGACAGTCTACAATTTGTTTACAAGCTGTAAGAAGAGCCTTTGGAGGTTCAGTAAAAGCTTTTGTTGTGTCATCTTTATCTTCTTTTGGTTTAAATAAACTTAATAATAATTGTTCAAACCATTCTAGACCCAATTCCTTTGACGCTGCCACGACATCAGTAATATTTAATACTTTTCTTAATAACATTTTTGTATCAAGTGATGGTTTTTCACGCACAGGAGTGAACCACATGTTTTGAAATACTTCCATAACTAATTTTTTGATACCATCCTCATCATTAACACGACGAATCATTTTTACACATATTTCTGGTATTTTAGGGTAATCGGGACACTCAATACATATATCTTTCATTATTTTAATTACTCGTTTCCGAACACTAACACCCATATCCAATATGCGAGTGGACAACATATAATATTTATCAATTAATTCTGGACGGCTTAAAACAAATTTTCCAACTAAATCTACGGCAGCTTCTCTAACTGATGTTGAGTGATCTAGAAAAGAATGACTTACGCCCAATTGCATTTCTTTTAATCCCAAAACTCCCGGATCTACTTCAACAATCATTGTCAAACATTTCATAGCTTTTGTTCTTATATTTACAGAAGTTTCAGTCAAAACTTTTATAATCTAAAATTAATAATTACATAAATTTAATTATAAATGAAATTTAAATAAACAAATTGTTAACATACATGCTTAAGATAAGTATCAAAACTCTGAGAAAATGGTCTTTTAGATGCAAAATATCTTGCCACTAGTTCAGCACTATCGTAGTCAATGTATGTTTGCATAACTTGTGTAGATTGATTATCATATGGATTAATTTTAGTTAACAAGTATTCTTTTCTTTGTTCACAGAGCTTTGAATTTTCTGTGGCTTTATTTTCATTTATTTGCGTTTCGTTTTCTTTACTAGAATCACTACTTTCACCATCGCCGTCATCTTCATCATCTGATCCTTAAACAATAAATTAAAGTAAATAATATAAATGCACAAAAACACTTATTTTATAATATAAATATAAATATATACAAACCATATTTTCTTCGAGAACGTTTTTCCTTTTTTTTTTTTGACGGAGAAACATTTCCAGCATCAGTATTATCTTGGTACCATTGAGCTAAATAAAAATGACGGGCATGCCTTAAAGCTGGTTCTGAAAGACTTCTAATTGCTAAATAATCTAAAAGTACTCTTTGTAAAAACTGAATTCTTTCTTCGTTATTTTTAACTTCATGTACATCTTCCTATAATTATAAAATTTAATATACATTATGTAGAAAGAGTAATTATAAAATATAATAATAAATTAATAAAATATAATGTAGAAATAAAATATCAATGGCAAGACGTACCATTAAATTACCATCTTCATCTTTAAGCTCTTCTGTTCGTATGTCCAAAATTATAGAATCAATAGTTTTTAATTTCAACTGAGATGTAACAGAATCTTTTCTAAGTCTTGCTGCTACTACACCAAGATAGTCTAAAGAAGCTACCCTCAGAGACATATCTAAATTTTTATTAACAAAATTAGCTACCAATAATCTCCCAAGCACACTTAACATAAGTTCAGATGCAGGCCATTCAGGTTAGGCCATTCACAGTAGTCAATAAATCTTGAATAAAATTCTCAAAAATTGGACGATAGTCAATTTCTTCACTTTTACTACTGCATTTTGATAAAAATACATGCAAAAAACTTGATGCAGTTGATCGAGCAGTCTTAAATTTACTAATAACCAACATATCAGGATCATACTAAAAAAAAAAGGTAAAGTTAAATAAAAATATTTTATTTTATTTGTAATGTTAAAATCATACGTTGGAATGTTTATCCGCTAAATTAGAAGGAAGTACAACCATACATTGTATTAATGTAAAACAAGAGCTGACAACATTTGAATATATTCTTCAGAACTAATTCGAAATGATTTCAAACTTCGCTTTAACTTGGTAATCGTGCCATCGATGCAAGTATATCATCCAATAGTAATTTTCTATGTTTATCATATTTTGTGAATATCTATTAAAATATAAATTAAAAAAACATTTTATACAGGCATAATTAACATAATTAATTAATAATAATATATTTAAAATTAAATAAAAATTTCCATTATAACCATATTAAAATTATTTCTATTAAATATATATTACCGTTGTAACAAGTTTTAATGCAGATAGTTGTAATTCACTGATTTCTTCAACAAAAAATGGTGAAACTGCCATTGACGAAGTATGAAGAACAGCTGTATCTGTAAGAGTTTGAATTTGTAGAAGCTCAGCCAATAGAGATACTACTTCTGCCAACTTGGTATACAATGATAATACATTTTTATCACGGACTTCTTTTGGATGTGCACGTTTCTTACGTGCACTTCCAGAATAGGAATCATTACTCTTTTGTATTCTATAATAAAATAAAATTGATATTTTAAATACTATTTACAAAAAAATTGATTTATAATTTTAACATACCTGTAAACTGGATCAAAAGCAGGATAAATTGTATTATGCAGTTGATATTTAGTAAACATAACAACTCGGTCAATAACATCTTCTAGATAAACTTTCTTCTGCATTTTAGGCGATGTTAAAACATAAAGAGTAGTCAGAGATGCATCAACTGCACGCATAACTCTTTCCATAGCTAACTCCATCCATAATTTTCTTTCACATTCATCATCCTCCTATAAATATAAATTTAATATTATATAATATTATATGATATAAACCAAAATTATAATTAATAATTATATTTTTGTTTACTGGATCAGCTATGGGTGATACTTTGGCACCATCTCTAATATTTTTTTCTAGTATACTCAATAAACGAATAATTATATTTGATGGAATGGAATCCATTGCACCAAGTGTTTTGAGTTTAGCTGATTCACTGCATAGTTCTTGTAGTACATATTTTGGTATTAAAGCTTCTGGAGGAGCATCATTTTCACCTTTTAAAATGATGAATTGTAATTAAATATTTAATTACAATAAATTCTTATTATTTATAAATACCAAAATCTATTAATGTATCAACATCTTCAGTACTCTCAAAAACTTTTTCTATGCATTTGTTAAATTTTTGATATGTATTAGTTTCCATTAGTTCTTCTACAGATAACTTTTCAATGACAGGTACAAG
>JAIUCT010000032.1:0-31954 GCA_021307375.1 Tetraneura akinire
GAAAAACTGATTTTTCTTGCACAAAGCGCGCTCTAGCGGAGGTAGCCATCATCAAATCTTTGGGGACTTTTAGTATGTTATTTAGTACCCTTTAATAAAGGTATATACCAAAATTCAGCTTTCCTGCTTTTTTTACCGCTATTTTTTCTAATTTGCCTGGACTATAAGTAATAAATATTATAATTTATAAATATTAAGTTAAAAATGACGTATCTATATATAATAATATGGTGATATCGTTATTTATTATCATCGTTTGTTTATATTCGTGCCGACGTATTTTATATTTACACAACTAACAATAATAATTTTACATAGGTATTTCATTTTTTTTTTTTTTTTAAATCGTCCGCATTCAATACTCTAATTTATATGGGTATAGAAGAGTCCCCCGTTCGTTTTAATTTAATTTTTTTTTTTTTTTTATCCCAATTGATATCTACATTTTTATCTATTTTGTGAAGATTTGATTTCTCCGACGTTTACATATTTTACATTCATTATTAGACATATTTAATATTCATAAAGTATATTAATATATTACTATTATGAGTCACGACCGTATTCGTATATAATGTGTAAGGTAAACGGGGATAGGGAGTACCTATATAGTTAAATAGACAAAGCTCCAGTTATACAGAAAAAAAAAGTAAACTTTTAAGTCTATTGGTAATTGTCGAAAAATCAATATAAATATTATAAATAATACACGTTACACACGTATGCATAATATATTAAAAAACTAAAACGCCACTTTTTCTTACCACAAAAATTTAACCACGTTTCCGGTCACGTGTGTATAATAAGTATATTATTTTTGTGTCGTCGGTTTGTAATAAAATTAAAAATACCTCCATTATAATATAATGAAGTTGACGTTTTAAATATTCAACAAAATATAATATAACATGTGAATGTTATAAATTCAAGTTTACAAAAGACCGAGATTTTGACAAGAGGTCGTCTTCACTCCTACGAGTACCTATTAAATTATACTCACAAAGTGTTAGTGCATATTATAATTATTATTATTTTTAATGATTAAAAAAAAAAAAATGACAATTAAAAGTATAATATTCATTGTATAATTTTATACGGTTAAAACTATTCGTTATTTATTTACAATTTTTTTTTTATTTTATTTTTTTTTTTTTTTTTTTGCTCCTTATTACTAGTATTATTATTTATGTATTCGTGTTGTCCGCAATCCGCAAATATTCAAAGATATTTTAACTTTATTTATGAGGAAATATTGCGCGCGGGTTTATATTTTTACCGGAAAGTTTAAAACTCGAGAAAAATTTACCGACTATACGGTTGGACGTTTTCCAACGTTTTATTATTTTTTTTTCACGTTTTTATCCGCAGGTAAAATTGTTTAAATTTTTCTCCGACGTCGTATTAAACGTACAGCGATGATTAAATTTGCCTAATTTTATAATCTGTACGCATTTTTTATTTCATTTTTATGGATTTGCGAAACCGCATAACGCTATTTTTTATAATCTTCCCTTGTTTCGAGGGATAAAGTGTTGCGTTTATAAAAAATTTAAAATATTGGAATTTCGCCCGTATATTATAATAACGCCATAACGGGGTATATACCAATATATTTAAATAAGATAATAATCAAATAAATAGGTTATTACCTTAACCGTGTTACAGGTTACATATACCGCCAATCGCCATAGTATATTATATACTGTTATCAAAATATAAATTATAATATTTACGTATACATATCATTTGGAATTAACACAATCGAATAATTTTTTTGACCGATTTAATAAATAATATTAAGTACCTATTCAAACATATTTTCAAATCATTCCCGTGTAAATATTGCAAGATGAGCAAAAATTACTAAGACGACCTTAGTTTGGTATTAATATTAAAATGTAAAATCTTAATATGATAATATTATATTATTATAGTTATTACGTTTACGATTCAATAAATGCAATTGAAAACGTTAATACTATTATTACTTATATATTATTATTGGATCATTAATATCGTTCTTTATTATAAATTATATAATATTAAAATATTTATATATTTATTGTATGTCGCGTCCTAATAATGCAATATTTTTTGTAAATTCATAAATTCACAGTTTTCACATATTTATCATTTTTCTGTATAGCTCATGACTAGATTAAAAGAGTACCTAATATTTATTTGTTTAGAAAAGCGAAATATAACGTGTTGAGATTTATTTTATGTTTTCAATCTATTTTCTTCGTGTCATAGTTACGTTTTATTATAATATAGTACAAGTGTATGACATAATATACGATATATAATATGTATCTATATAATTTTTATTGTGGACGATCGACAATGAACTCAGTTGCGACAGGGCGTATACAAATTTTAATTTAAACTATTTCTATTTAATATCCAATTGTTAATATTATATAAATCAATTTAAACACGATAATTGTATACGGCCATCTTTCGACTTTAAATTATCGATCGCGACGATGACTGCAGCATGCGGTTATGAGCTTGAGCTATGTAAGTGTACATATTCGCCATATAGTTTTTCGTACAAAGTATAATAATATAATACCTAATAATACATTATATAATACGTGTTTACCCGACTTGTAATAAATTTGTGCGAAGTTTTCGTCGTTATATTGTCGTCTGTTTGCACTTTGTAAACTTTATAATATAATATACAGACTGGCTGTAACATAATAATTTAATTTTAATGTATAATGCTATATTGTATTTAGGTACCTATTAAAATAATTATTATAACTTCATAGAAGTATACCTACGCATTTAATAATTTATATTAGTATTAATATTTATAATAATAACTTCTCATTCATCTGCAGCCATTGTGGCCGTATATCCGTCACAAATTATTGTACGTATAATATTCGCCTTTTTATATGCGCTGGTCGCTGTAATAATTATCGCGACACGGGTTTTCGTCACGTTTTACGCGCGTGCCTATCGTACAAGCTCGTTCATCATTCGTGATGTATACGTTTAATGTTTATACACACTATATGCGTGTATTTTTGTATAATACATTAATACGTGAACCTATACAGGTATAAACATGTCTGTAATAAAATAATATTATGTGTTAAGTCCACAGAAAAAATATATTTAAAATCAAGATAAAAATTAAAAACGTCAAAAATACAATAATATAAATAATTATAATTTAATAATAATGATAATATTATAAAGGTAATACCTAATAATAAAAAGATGATATTATAATGAAAATACAAAATCGTTACGAACGTAATGCGACGAGACGGCGTGCGAAAACATAAAATATATTTAATTAAAAAACATGCGTAATGATTATAATTTATAGTATAATATAAAATATAATGTGCAGTAAAAAAGAATAAATATTATATTTTAAATATTGTACTCTTCCTGCGAATAGCCGAATATATTATATATAACACTCGCATTACGGATGTTTTTTGACGTACAATAAAATAATAAATACGTTATCGTTGATATTATACGAGTATAATACCTCCTATGTCTATATATATTTGTATACGTAACCCGAGGCGGGATCATGGCGAAAAATACGAAACGGGAAGAGGGAAATGTTTTCCAATAACGACAACCAGAGGTCATACGACAATAACACGAATATGGTATACTTGCATACTCGTATATAATAGGCCCTACAAAATAACGGGGAATAATCGAAAATTTGAAATCCCTTATATTCTATTCCCCATTATAATGTTCTTATGTACGAGCGAAAAAGTATATTTATATAAGAACTTTCGAATGTCTCGTGCTATACTGTACGTATATTCTTTGGAAACATCGCACAAAAGTCGCATATCATAAATATCGTATATATTATAACGTGACGCGCGCGTTGTGTTCCTGCAGGCGAGAACGTTTCGCGCGATAAAACTTTTTCTTTCTTTTTTTTTTTTTTTTATATACGTAGGATATAGAATATAATATCAAAGTGTATAATGTGTGCACAGTACACGTAATATTGTACTCGTATTTTCTATATTTGTTTTCGATTATTTATCGATATTATTTATTATATTTTACATGTACCTATACCTACCTATAAACGGGGGAGACTAAAAAACGCACGTGCTACACACTTTTATCGTTTCGCAATTTACCAATATATTTTCTATCGTCGTTTAAAATTCATTACGATATTATTATTATTATTATTATTATTTAAATAAAAATATACTTTTTTTCGCGTTGCGGGAACGGTCCGACTGCAGCGACGGCAACGGCAGGGCATGATATTATTATTATTATTATTGTCGACCGCTGCACATTTTTAGCCGCTCTTCCGACGGCGGCGGCGGCACGAGTCGTTTTCTATTTCTGTATACGCGTCGTTGTTCTATACGTCCATATTGTACTTGGCACGCATCGCGCACGCTGGACGGCCGATGTCGACGGTTCCGGGCGGCCCCCGTCAGTCGGCGGCGCGCAATGGTGCCGGTGGGCGACAAGAGCAGCACCGGTTCGTCGTCGGCGGCGTACGCCGGCGGAGCCGCGGCCGTGGGCAACCCCAAGGAACGGTTGAAAGAATGCTGTCGCAAGCTGGTGGCGTTTATGTGCACGCAGGTGGGCGTCGGCGGCCTGGTAGTCGGTTACGCGGTGGTGGGTGCGTTCTGTTTCATACAGATCGAGGGCCAGGCGGGTGACGCGCAACAGCACGCGGTTGAACAGCTCCGGCACAACTGTTCGGCCAATGTGTGGAACGCCACCACTACGTACAACGTACTGAACGAGAGCAACTGGACGGACCAGGTGAACGGAGCTCTCAAGCACTTCGAGCAGAAGCTGGCGCTGATCGTCAAGAAGGGTTATGACGGCAAGACCACCGAGGAGACGTGGTCCTTTTCCGCTGCTCTCATGTTCTCCCTGTCCATATTCACCATGAACGGTTACGGAAACGTGGTACCCAAGACCACGCTGGGAAAAGCCGCCACCGTAGTGTACGCCGTTTTCGGCATACCGCTGTACGTGCTCTACTTCCGCAACATGGGAAAGGTTCGTTGTACATTATTATACATAATATGCTTATACTTACTTGCTTATTTTTATAGATGGATATAAAAATTATAAAAATATTATTCATATATAGAGTGTCCAAGAAAGTGTCCAAGAAGTGTCTCTGTTTAGAAAATCCTGAAGTTTACGTATGGAAAATTACATTGGTCATAATATACCCCCTACTATCCATACATGGAATTGATCTACGGATATAATTTACGGTGACTCTCACACACATTTCACAGTTCAGTTTTGTTTGAGATCATGAGTCGATTTTGATAAACTTTCGATTTAACGTAATCCCATAAAAAAGTCGTGTGGACTTAGGTCACAGGATCGTGGCGGCCATAAGGCAATGATATGAGTCATTAAGAACAAATTTTATAGATAAATCAATTGCTTTTAGAGCTAGAGACGAGCCCATATTATGACGAATACAATTTTCCATACGTAAATTTCAGTATCTCCTGAACACAGCAATATTTTTTAAATATTAAAAAATCAAAATTAAAATTCTGATTAAAAAGAAAGATTATTTCTTTGACACTCTATACTATATAATGTCATAGTAATTCGTAAACATATAAATACCTAACTTTAAAATAATAGTTTGATTTTCTTATACATTATTCATAGATAGTACCTAATTCCTTATAAAATATGTAAAATGCGCATCAATTGCCACTGTTAAGTTATCGTCGCTGTGTTTCAAAATGTGAAATTCCTTAAGTTTTTGTTTTCAAAACTACGTGATTATATTGTTAAAAATCTAAAACTTTATAAACGATATACATCATTAACTAACAACTTAACTATTTTTTTAAATAAATTATGTTATAGCTATTTTCAACTGTATACTGAAGATTTCGGATAAAAAACGTTTTTTCCATTCCATCGATATACGAGTATACTCATATATTGAATTTCTCAATTTAATAGTTTTCTCCCTTCTCTCTGAAATAAAAATACATTTCTTGAATTAATATAAATCGTAACGTTGGTATTTATATATTTTTTACTGTTATATATTATAATTTTTCTTAATATAGTTCTTAATAGAAATGTAATAAGTGTTTTTCACGAATGAAATGAAAAAAAAAACTGTCACGATCAGATAATTCATCACGTTTATAATGTGTTTGTACGCGCATATACACTTTATTACTTCAAGGGTTCGGTCGATTTTAACAAACATTATAAATTGTTAATGTTGTTTATCGAAATTTGGCTGGCGAGACTCCTCTCTTTTGTGTAATGTCAACAACATACGCGTTCACAAAGAGGTTATATTATTATTATTTTTTTTTTTATATATATATATATAACATACCTACACTCGCGAAACGAGTTATTTTGATGATCAAAAATAAAATAATCCTAAAACAAACATGAATGGGCCATTACTTAATAAACAGTTTACACGATATAATACGACCATCAAATCGTGTACGTTGTCGTGCAGTTTATCAAGCACGCGGTACCTCGCGATGATGGATTGCTGCGCGTTATTTTGATTTCTCTGCAGGTTATTGCGCAGCTAACAAGTTGTATTCGGTTTGTTATTTTTGTGTGAATCTTACGGCTTTCTGTTCGTAATTTTCGGCGATTTACATCGAAACCTAGTGGCTAGTATAGATCAAATTGAGATTATGTCGTCACGATTTAGACGATTAGACGTGTTTGCGGCGCGCAGAGTCGTTCACCGCGCGCAATCTCAAAACGGATACTGGCATACTACGGTTGGCCAACGTGCGGCGTCGTATAGTTGATTTTCGTATTTTTTCTTGTTTTTTTTTTTTTTTTTTTTTTGATATAAATTATTTAAGTACGCGTGTATAATACTCATATAATATTCTATACGTATATTCATAATATATGAATAACGCGTTTATTATTATTTTATGGCGCGGTTATAGGCATTGAAACGTCGTAAATTATTGTTGACGTTTTTATCGCAGTCGACGAAGCTCTTTGACCATGTGGTAAACCGTGCATTTTATTAAATTATCGCCGATGTAATTAAAATTAATTTATACGAGTACGTAAAAAATATCGTGTTACACCGATGCGGCGTGTTATTCGGAAAACCTCCCCTGAGATTTTTTTTTTCATTCTAACAAACGCAATCGCATTGATCATAATTATATTTTATACAAAAATACATGGAATCAAATAAATACCAAATAAAAGTTCAGGAATATGCATTTTTTAAACAATTACCTACGTAATTATGACAGATTATGTAAACTTTAGTCGTTTGCTATCCTTATGTAATCTTTGAGAATAAACTTCATAATCTATCTAAAATTTTCATGAATTTGATTATAATATGTCGTCAAGTTTACTATAATAATATTAATATTATTATTAATAATATGGGTTTATACGTGTATTGTACGTGTATGTGTACTTAGTTGTATAGGTACGTGTATTATATAATACGTTTATAATAATATGTGGGTATACGACATATGTTACGAGCATGCATACATTAACGATTTTCGTGAAATGTATTTAATATTTAATATTATAAATTCGAGGTAACATTTTTTTAAAAAATTAATTAATTATACTTAAATTACAATTAAAAATGCAAAATAATTATTTATTAAAAACTTAATGTGTTATTCACGTGTGTAACTGCGAATGCGAAATAATACGTTATACCTATTTTGTAAAATACGATTTTGTATTTGTCATATTGAAATTGTAAATTACTAAATTCAATGTTAGTTGTTACGTATTGAGAAGTAGGTACATTGTTAATTCTTGTTTTTGTAATGATATAGCAGTAAAAATTGTTTTACAAGATTAAATTAAACACGTTGTAGTTTTTCTATCATTACATGTATAAGTATAATACTGTATTTTGTATACCTAATATAAGAACATTAGATCACATTTGATAAAACTGCAAGTTATAGAATAATCCGCAGTAAAATATTATTTATTTTATAATGTATAAATTATACAAGCATCTTGTGGAAAATATTTTATTTAGGATAATATTTATGTAGGTACAGGACGATTTATAACTTTTGACACATTGTTCTTTATCTAATCTAAACTCTAAAGAAATCACAATTTATGTAATAGTTATATATTATTATCTTTTTCTCGCCTTAAAACTCTCCAAGAATTTTTACCTTCAATTTCTGTTTTAAACTGTTTCCTCCATTTACCCACTACAGTATTCCGCTATTCCCTTCAATTACATATATTCATTTTTTTTTCAAGTATTTCCTGGGACCTCATTCCTTGAGATTTCCATTCCATTGCTGATCTGATGGTATATTAGTTTCTTCTCTTTTCATTATTACTTCAAGTATACGAGTATAATCTTTGCTTTATTATATAGTTTTTATTATACTTGCGTACATTATATGTTTTCATTTAATGAGATGATTGATATCTTGTTGTTATTTTCAATTTAGGTGTTAGCCCAGACCTTTCGATGGTTGTACACGTGGGTGTATCAATGCAGTATGGAAGACAAAGTCGGCGGCGGAGACTTGTACAACCAGCAGTTACCGCAAAAGTCCCGAGTGATAGTACCGTCCACAGCCTGTTTGTGGGTGCTGGTGGCGTACGTGGCTGCAGGCACTGTGACATTTGTCACTCTGGAGGACTGGACGTACCTAGATAGCACGTTCTTCTGCGTGACCAGCCTATGCAAGATCGGCATCGAGAACTTCGTACCCGTGGGGAGCGTCAAGGACACCGGAGCCGATCACCCGATGAAGTTGGCCATCAAGTTCGTTTACTTGTTGCTGGGTATGGGAATTATAGCTATGTGTTTCGACTTGATGCGTGAGGATGTCCAGGTCCGGGTGAGAAATTTGAAAATGGACATCGGCCTGTGTTTTGAGGACATACGTCTTAGAGCTGTAGCGGTGTACAGACGTCGCAATTCTTTCGATTGACCATATTTAATATGATAATAATAATTTTATTATTATTACCTAAACGTTATATCGTTAAAACGTACAAAAACGTTATATTAATACATTATAAGTATACAATAAATGTGCCGGGAGGAAGTAATGCGAAAGCGGTTTCCTCCCGGTTCTCTGTTCAATCATGGGGGGAAAAAGTATACAATAATTACGTATTATAATAATATTTCTCTATTGTATGATTATCGTGTTCGGCGTCGGACGTATATTTTTATATTATATTGTTTTTCAATAACAATGTGTATTATGAGTATTTATTTTTAATATATATTATATTATATTGTGTATACTTTTGCATTTATGTTTTAATTTTCACGTGCATGTGTCCGATCAATGTATATAAAACGATGGCAATATTTAATATTCATTTATAGACATTATTATAATGTAATCTAAATATACGTATTTCATTCTAAATAAATCAAATATAGTTTCATCAAGTGATCGAAAACCCTATTGTTTGATAATGTTTGATTTTTATTTTTATTTAAGGTTTGCATCAGTGATTATTATAAAAAAAATGAGTAAAATCGTACAATACTACAATACGTGTTGGTACGTGATAGTGACTTGACCAGAACCCTGAAATGGCCGTTCGGAGACGTCATAGCCATGCGTGTCACGCATGTGTCTTCGTTATACACACTTATTACTCGGATACGCAGGCGTATTTAAATGACCTCGGGAATATGCATAAAGTTATCTTAGAAGTAAGTCAATAATAAATATCTATTTATAGCAGTATATACTGTATACAAGACTTGTGAATAATTAAGAATGCGAATGTATATTTATAATATTATATTATATTTTATATATGAAAAATTATTTTTGATTTAATATTGAAAATTAAACTTTTTTCAAATTTCTCAAATTCTGTACTTTGTATTTATATAGAAAATAGTTGATTTGAAAAATTCTAATTGTTTAATTTTCAAAATATAATTATTGCTAATATTGATAGTTATACGTTTTATAAGTTAACAGAATAAACTATAGTGTTTAAAATATATACAAACTATAAATTATACTTTAACTGCAGTATAATGATATCGTAACTATATATTATTATTTAATATTTATCATAATTGCCTAGCGATGTTCTCAATTTCAAATTCTATCGTTTGACCCATAGATACACATATATCTACTATAATAAAACGCTAACTCCGTCATGGAAGAGGTTTTTCCTTATATTCCGAATATAAATTCTACCGTTCGTCGTACGTCTTCGAAACTCGCACGTTTCGCGGTCAACTTTTTATTTTCCTTCTATTAAAATCGGTTTTGTAATTTTTAACGCGAAACTTTTTCTTAAATCGCCTTTTTTGACTTTTCCCTTAGTTTTTCCATGGTTTTTTCTAATATAATAAAACGCTAATTTTTTCATGGAAGAGGTTTTTCCCTTACTGTTTCCATGGTTTTTTCTTATATAATAAAAAAAACCTTGGCCGGTGTCGTTTCTTCCATGGTTTTTTCCTTATTTTTATTATATAAATTCTATATATTATATAAATTGACCGTTCGTCGTACGTCTTCGAAATTTCCACCTTTCGCGGTTTTTCCATCTATTAAAATCGGTTTCGTAATTTTTTACCCGAAACCTTTTTTTAAATCGCCTTTTTTAACTTTTCCCTTAGTTTTTCCATGGCCGGGTTTCTTTCTGTTCGTGATAACGGCCCGGCCGGTTTCCGACTGCTCGCGATAACGAGTCCGTCGAGCCTACCTTGCGGTCGCCGCTCCCGAAAACCGATAAACGCCTACCTCTCTCTCACTACCGTCCAAAAATTTCGCGCCGTAATATTATTCGACGTGATATTTTACGTTTTCACCCTTCCTTTTTACTAATGAAATAATATTAAACGGTTATATTATTACAAGTTTTTTTTTTTTTTTTAAATTTTTTTTAATTATGTATACGGTAATAATAAAATTGAATGTAATTTGATGTAATTTTATTAAGGGAAAAAACCTTAATATAATAATGTTACTACCATTGTTATTTCAACTTTTCCCACTTTCATTACCTATGTGACCAGTGACCACTGACATAGAAATTATTGCTATAGACTTATTGACTTATTTGTACCGTGCTTTGGTATTAATATTATTAATTATAATTAATTCGTATTTATAACTAATTCGTAATTATATTAATTTATATTAATATTTCTCGCGTAGCCGTCGTTTTTTTCGCGCCGCCGTCGATCGCCGTACCGTAACTGAGTCGTTTTTCGCTGCCCGATCGCTTTTTTTCGCGTATTTTTCGTTCGACAAACGTTGAAAACGGTTTTCGGACTGTTCGCGGTCAGGTGTAACGGTCGGGAACCCGATAAAAGCCCGATATTTCGCCGTAATTCGCGAATTTTTCGATATCGCGAAACAATTTTAATATACCGATTTTCGACGATTATCCAACGAGCCACGGTGGCGTACTCGGTAGGTAGGAATGTTAGGAAGCTAGGCGTTAGGTTGATTATTGACTCTGTAAAATTATACGTATGATTTATATATAAATCGTGGTCGTTGGCTTATATTATAAACAATAATTGTTCGAACGCATACGTTGTTACAGTTAAAAAATATAGTACAGGCGGTACCGGTATTACACTGGCAGCTATGGTGGTGGTAAAACTTTTCACACGCACCTGTATCCCACTGGAACCCGACTGGGGTAAGTGAGTGCGCCGAAGGCGTACTCCGCGTGGGGGGACTACCGTGATCGGTCAAAGACTGTTCACCCGAAGAGAGTGTAAATAGGACCACTAGATTGCGAACGCCCTTCAATCCGCCAGAGGCGGATAAAATATTTTAATCATTATATCTGATAAAGATCTACTTCCGCCGGGCTCAATGTAGTATGTACCCGAACACTATGGTAGCAGAAATGTTATGGTGGTGGTAAAGCTTTTCACCCTCACCAGTATTCCACTGGCAGAACTATGGTGGTGGAAGGCTTTGGTTCCTCAGCTAGTATATATAATAAAATATTAAAATTAACTATTAGTCTATTACCTTCTGGCTACATCATTTTGGTCAACCGTTTTTAATGAAACAATTAGGAATTAGGTTATATTTTATTATGTACTATAACTACTCGACGTCAATAAAATAAAACGCTTCCATTCGTCTATGACTAATATTAATATAATATTATAAATTATAATCGCGAATAGATATTATAATAATAGTAGGTACCTACTGTCTATGTATGCTGTGATAATTATTATAAATACTTGCGATATTATCGTTTTTTTTACTTTATTTAGTAGATTTGGCAAATAAATGAATCATGTAAATACAATAAATGAGTTCAAGAAGTATAAACGTTATCGCGAGTTTAAAAATCATAATAATTTTTAAAAATTATGTGGGTAAAGATTGAAATTTAATACACGCGTATACCTACTATAGGTACATATATTTTTAAATTTAAATATTACAATTAGACATAACAGTAATATTATAATTTCTTTGTTTTTCTATACGGTGGGTTTTAAAAAGGTTTCATTCAACGTCTCAACTCGTATCGGAGTATTCTTTCCTACCAAAACACTGTTTGTGTTATTATACTCACATTTTTTACACGGATATAGAATAAAATAATATTATATGCAAGGAAGATTATAAATTTATAATATTGTATTACACAGAAGTAACACTGAAAACGCTTAAATAATTTTCACCATTTTTGGAATTATTCTTTTTTACACATACATACATACACCACACACACGCATATATAATATATATATATATATATATATTATATAGTTAATAGCGGTGAAAGTCGATTTACTTTTATCCCTTGCTTTCTATATAATATATTATTATACACGGGATAAACTTTTTTCTTGTTTCCCTTAGACTCACATATCATATTATATTGTTTCTTCAGCCGTAGGCCAAACGTGGTTTTTCTTATGCTCTGTGTTTAATTCTAAATTACATTTTCCTTTGTTCTTCCACCTCAGGAAGAAATATAATATTATGTATACCTATAACTATATTATATACACGATCATCAACTTCTATATTGATTTTGTGTTCTCGAGCATTACATATAGACTTTTTGTTTTCAATAATTATATACGTTTTTCTTTGTGGCTTAAATATGATATTACGTGTGTACTGTGTATAGTATACATATAGGCAATAGGCATACCTATATTTTGTTCCGTTCATAATCACACGGTACATGATATTATTTCAAAATAATATAATAATACACTCGCATGTAGGTGGGCACATTACTACCGTATAATGTGACGTAGGTATATGATTTCCGTCGTAAATTGAAAAACACGCCCTCGTGTATAATATGACATATATTATATTATAATACGCTATAGGTATATTGTACCTATATATAATACGTTACTCGTATGAGCATCATGGTCATTCGTTTGTTTATTATTTTATTATTTAATAATATTATACTGTAATTTATTATAAATATTTTCAATTTACGTTTCTGTATATTATATTTTTGTAACTCTGCAACAATACCCTCCCTATACCTATTACAATATTACCTATTTTATGACTATAATATTATATAGGTAGATTATATCAGTCTAAACATCTTAACGAAATAATTATTATGTCATTACATAAACAGTATATTGGGTTTATATTTTTTCAAACATTACTTAAAATATTACCTGGTTTAAATATAATTATCGCAATATTATTATTCCTACGACGACTTTATATTATAGATTTATAGTATACAGAATCGATACTATTAATCAGTATGGTAGTGATATTAATTAATTATTATTATTGTGTATTAATCGGTATACGTGCGTCTACAGGTGCCGGACGAGTGCTCGCTGATGACCACGGTCCAGTCGTTGGTCGCGGACGGTGTGCACGTGCGTGGCGCTCAAACCTTACGCCAAGGATGCGGTGAGCAAGTACGCGAGGAAGTTTAAGCTGTACAACGTGTGATCGGCGGCTACGTAGGCGAGCGCGCGGCCAAAAGTACCCATCATAACCTACCGTCCTCTCATCCGTCGAACGCGACAATATTATAATATTTTAATAATAAACAGACGTGTCGTCGCGGTTGTGGGTGCGCGGGCGTGTGGGTGAAGGGTCCCCTTCACATATATATATATATAGCTGCCCGATGGGAGACGCTCGTGACGGGGATCAACGGCCATACCGTCAATTGACATCAATCGTTTAATTGGCCGCCGCACGCGGAATTCAATATAAATAACAATAACAATAATATTATACAACGATCATAATAACCGACAATAGAATAGAATTTTTATTTTTATTGGTCAACAGTATTGTATTTTTTTTTTTAAATTTATTTTCCAATCCTAATGTACAATATTAAGATATTATTATTAACGTGACGCGTTATATAAACGGAAGTACACGATTACGATAATATAATATCTGTCCCGCGGGTTCCGGTCAATCGGAAGCCGCACATAAATAATATTATTATTATGTCGGTTTCAATGGCGTATTTGAGTCTTTATTTCACGGGAGAAAAAATCAATATATTATTATTAATAATAAAATATTATTATTGGTAAATTTATAATAATATAATATATAGTATATAAGTATATAATATATACACATATAATATCTATATAATCAATTCATATTTAAATATAATGAATACTATTAGTGATTGCCATTATCGCCGAATACGCCATTGACACTTGGTTTCGTATGAAAACGAAAATCAGATCCGTATCCAGCCTCGTGATATCGTTATCGCATGTAGAGATATTCGAATTTCGCATGGGAAATGTAATATATCTTCTTCTTTGTAAACGACCATTAAGAATTAAGATCATACATTCAAACATATATCTTGCCATTTCACTCTATCCATCGCTATGACATTCCATTCGTCCCTTGGGTCTATTGTTTGTACGTCCTTCCTGACTTGGTCTTCCCATCTTATAGACGGGGTCGTCCCAGGGGTCTCTTTCCTTGAGGAGCTCCACATTGAACCATTCGAATTAAAGTTCCTTTTTTTCTCCATACATGTCTTGCCCATTGTAGTCTCCTTTTTTTAATTTCTCTAATTATATCAGGCATTTGATACAACTGTTTGAGCTCCTCGTTTTTTCGAATTCTCCACTCTCCCGTGGTCTCATCTATACACGGTCCGAAGATTCGTCTTAATATTTTTCTTTCAAATATCAAGTAGTCTGTTTTGATCTGATTTCCGTAACGCCCATACTTCACAACCATACATTACCACGGGATTATAGTATAATATTATAATTTATGGTTATTGGCGTTATTTAAGTAACGCGATTTTAATATAATATAATGTAGAAAAATCAAAATATAAAATGTAAATGACAAAAAAAACCAACAAACAAACGAAATAAAATATTCACGTTTACTGACAAATTATGTAAAGGGGAAGAAAAACGTGCCGTTGACGACTGTATACCTATGTATAATATTTTACTACGACTCTATTAAACGACGGGTATTATAATAATATGCGACCGTTTATACGTCGTCGTCGCGGCGTGTTTACGCGGTGGAAATAATGAGAAAGTCTCTCCCGCGGGCCGCGCGGCGGTTATACGTTCATGCGCGCACATTATAATAATTTTATGTACAAGAGCGCGCATCAAGAGCAGCATCCGGTGAAATTATATTGTAGTTTTTTTCTTCTTATGTTTAATAGGCTCGTCAAAAATTGTATACAATATGATATTTTCATTTAATTGTTTTCGGTCTCTATTTTAATTCCTCCGTTTTATTTTTATTTATAATATTATAATTTATAATATACGACGTATTGTAATATTCGTTTCCGTAATATTATTATATGTATATGCACTCGACGGACCGGCGACGATCATAATGTAATTTTTTCGACCGGGGTTCTCAACGTTTTCCCGTGATGGATTGACGCGTAAAAAACAAGCGACGTCGAACGTTATTGTGATGTATACCTCTATTACCTAAATCAAAAATCATGAAACCGATCGCGAAAATAAAACATTACAAAATTGTACGTATTTTGAATAAACTATTAAAATAATTTATGTGTAAGATCGTTAAATTCGTCTACCGTCTACCCTCGTATATATGCATATTATATTTATTGACATGTCGAAATTTATTTTCCGTTTGCACGAAATGGCCATAACTACTATATTTACTATATTATAAGGATATGCAGGCCAGACGGACTTGAGTGTAGGGTAAAATATATTATATATACTAATTTGGGACTGTACCGTATTGTTTTATTTTGTGACTGTACAGATTATTTCTTTGACGGTAGGCCCTGGCATTCGTGGAACCGCGGTCAAGATCATCACTTGCATTTTATATATATATATAATATAAACGCAATTCAACGACCGTTATTTTTACATTTTATTATTTTAAACGATAATAATTGTTTGATAGTAAACGATGTTCTAAGACTGTACGACCGTGCAGGTTCATTCCACACATTTTTCTGTTATACACCTACACCCATATAGGTACATATTACCATTGATTATAATATATTGTATATATAATCAATGCTATTACATAAAAATGTTATTTCGTTGAATACTGCATTTACGATTTATTACGAGTAACCGTGATTGTAAGTTAAACTTTGTATTTTCTATGCTATTAATTGTGAAAGTATAAATTATTTCACATTTTTCACCATAAACAATAATTATATTATAATAATATAAGATATATACGTCACCCTCTCGTTAATTTTATCGAACATATAAAATATATTATAATAGTCAAAGCGGTATAGGACGTTACAAGACATGAATAACATTATTTTTTCACGTACGGGTATAGAAAATCAGTTTGATAATATTTAAAACATAATAAAAAAAATAGTCTAGATAGGTTAGGTTCGTTTATATACACAGCTTATAAGATTGCGGGTAACCATTGGCATAAAAACGAACTTTTTTATTATTATAAATATGTAGTAAACAATTTCGCGATCAATATAATTGCCTATAATACTCGGGTACTTTATGGGTATTATTTTTTCATACGTACATTACAGTGATAAATTAAAAATAATGATAATTCCGGGCGAGTATAATATCGTTAATTACATTTTATATAGATTAAATGCTAAGATTTTACGTTAATTACCGGAAATTATTTACGTTAACACGTGGTATTAATGGTTATTAATGACAATGGGCAATGGCCCGTGACATTTTGAATTACATTATTTTGCATTGGTATCCCACCTTTGGAAATTTCAGTATTAATTTTTTTTTTTTTTGCCCAATATATTTACTATGTAATTATCTGTATGGTTATTTCCAAAATCTTTCGGCTTTTGTTTTATAGGGGAAAATACCGTCACGTTGAAAAAATCGTTTTAACAGCACCCTCAAAATATGTGTCGCCAACATACGTATATATTATATTCGTCCCTGAGATTTCTGTTTTAAAATTTGTAAATCTAATTATTTTTTTTTTTTTTTTTTTTTTGGTAAAACGACGATTTTTAAAATAGTTATCTGTTGTATAAATGCGATTATGTGAAACCCAAAAAGAAGTTGATTCAGTATACATTATAATATTGTTCGACTTTTTTTTTATGAAATACTTTAATCGTATATAATTTCCAATTATAATGTCGAAAATATAACGGAGGTACTCATCTTCAATATCAATTTATGAGATGACAAATTACGTTCCAATTTTTTCGACGTTTACCATAATATGTGTATGTATATAATATATAAACATATAACATAATGATACGATGACGTAATAAGTTTTCGGTACGATGGAAAATTTCCGATGATAAAATATTAGATATTATTTATTATGATTTTATGTATATAAGTATGGGACACGATGATGGTCAGGGACAAAACAAAATAACAACTCATATGTACACAATACACATACACATATTATACCAAAACGCGTGTTATAAATTACGACCAGAAAGTAGGGTTATGTCAAATTACTCGTCGGTGTGCGCAGCTTTTGGAAAATATAGTTTATGAGTTTAAAAGTATGGTAGCAGTTGGCGTTACGATATCGTACACTATACACTTTCTAATGTACGAATTCGTTCGTTTACGCCCACTAAAAGTCTTAACATCGGGAGATTTTATATGTTATATATATAGTGTACTGTTTATATATTATGTAATAAATGGCACCATACCATTTGTTTTGTACACATTTTGATATATATATATATATATATATACGAGTATATATTAAAATCAAAATGTTTTATATACATAACATATATATGCGAAATTCAAACACACAGATAATATTAAAATCGTGTATTTCCTATAAATTTAATAATTGAATTTTTCATCTTCCTGTGGAATTCTACAAGGCACTGACGAAAATGACAATTATTGACATAATCACACATTCTAATATAAAGTGTGTTGATTAAAAATTAATAAAGTAGTTATTACTTAGTAGTTATTAGTTATTAATATGGTAGTTTTAAATTTTTAATGCAATCTGGCCAATCTGTGAATAATATACCTGTACAATAATGTCTACGTTTAGATGAAAATTGCAATTGCAACATTGTAACCAAAATAAGTATTTACAAATAAAGATAATTTTTTTGTGGATTTTGATATTTTCAATTATTATTATATTGCAACAATTATAAAATTATAATATATATATATATATATATATATATACATGTGACGTGTGAAAATTGAATTTATGTAACAAAATTAAATATACCTAACAGGCATAAAAACTATAATTTCATTTTTTATAAAACATTTTCATTTTGTATATACTTATCAGTTATCCTAATATTTCAATTACAATATATTAATAATTAATATATTATACTATTTGATTAAGTCAAAATTTGATTTGGCACAATATTAGGTAGTATTTTACACAAATGTAATAATATATACTATTATAATATTTTATATCTGTACTAGAGTACTTATTGTAATAAGTACAGAAAGGAACATAAAATAAAAGAATGTGAGATTTTAAAAATGCAGTTATTTTTAATTAATTACGTTGTTTAAATACTATGTTTGGTTTATGTTTGTATAGTGCGCTTTCATCTTCAATTTTCAATTAAACTTGTGCATCAATATTTGAATTCCACTTTCGTTGAGCGCATACGTCTAACGCACAATAATTTAAGTGTAAACTTGTCTTTAGAATTTTAGATGACGTAATGTGAGCAGAAAAATAGCTAGGCCAAATATTGCATTTAATAATGACCATTGTGCTCGACGAAAGTAGAATTGAAAATTGAAGTCAAATTATTAATTTGTATTTGTATTTAAAATAATTGTGTTGTTTAATTAATTTGTAGGTTATATATAGGACAGAGGATTTGTGGCATTTACATATTTGTTTTGCACAATCACAAAAAGAGCGAATACGTTCCATATTGAAATAAAGCTAGTTTTGAAATTTTATTTTTTCATATAAATTCATAATTATAATTTCTTTTTTTTTTCTGGTTTTAGAACATATTTCTTCAATTTTATACTTTTAGATTCATATTTTAAATCATTAGTCATTTTATCACTATTTTTTTTGTCCACGTTATTATTTCATTTAATTTTTTATATATTAATATTACAGTCAAAATATTGTCGATTTAAAAATTTTTATTATGTAGGTATAATTATTTGTTAAATGTTCCCAGTTGTATGTACCTATATCTTAGAAACACACGTCTAGAGAGTCACTGATTAGACGTATTTCAATAATTTTATTATTCATTTTATTTATATTTTAGACAGAAAAAATTGTTCACAGCACAAAATATTATCGATACGTGACCCATACGAGAGATATAAAATAAAAATATATTCGTTTATATAATACAGAAGAAATTTAAATTTTTTCTATTTAAAAATATTCGTATTAAAATGAATAAAATGTATATTTTGGGAGTTTACGTGCATATTTGATAATTTTTTAGAACTACAAGTCCTATGTCCTAATGTTATATATATATATATATATATATAATATGTACGTAATTTATATTATGATCATTTAAAAATTAAATATAATATACTACTACTTGACTACTTAACAAAACATATTTTTAATTTACGTAAATGATTTTACGTTAATATTATTATAATTAAATGCGCGTAACGTAATGGAAACCCTTTGGTTTGAACTTTGTTTCGGCAATAAGAGTCCATCATCATATTCTAACATAATCTTGGAGTTAAATCAAAAACCGCCACAGGAAGATTAAACGTAGGTAGGTAAACATTTTTTTTTTTTTTAATTCGAGTACATTATTCAACGTAAAACCCAATCAATTCGTTTTAGTTTAGTGGGCAAAATCGTAATATTATTTATGAAATTTTTTGATTGACAAAACAGTTTTGAATTGAAGATGTATTAAGATATTATGTTGTATGTATGTAAAACATAAATATCAGTGTGTAAAAAAATGATAATGCATTATTTTTTTTTCAATAAATATTAATAATAATAAAATAAAATAAATTAATTCTCGTCGAAATTAATGTTCGACAATCGACATTACGTTATATTATAATATTATGAATTTATAACGGTTAGACGGCGATTTCATATACTGTAACGCGATAGTTTTTGTATAGAGCGGCTTTGAATTCGACGTGAAAATAAAATCGGAAAATAAAATATTTCACAACAAATATATAATTATCTGTAAGCCAATTGGTGTATTACGTTACGGAATGCGTTATTTATTTGTTACCATAAAGTTATGCGAGCGCACAATATATTATATATTTATCAGCGTTCGACGTCGACCACAATGTTATCGAATCACGTATATATACATAATAATAGGTATTATAACGTTTAATAATAATAATAATAATAATAATAATAATAATAATAATAATAATAATAATAATATGATCTATAAGAGCGCGTAAGTACGATGTAAACGTCAAAAGTCGATTCCCAGTGAAATATAATAATATAATATTTTATAAGTCTAAACTCGTGTACTTACTGCGGTGTGACTTTTCGGCGTCATCCTTAACCTTCAGAATTGTGGACCATCAATCCATCGGATGCTGTCTCGTCGGAGGACGGGCCGGATGTTTATTATTAATACCGTTTTATACGATTCATTTTGCCGCGTGTTGTATATTATAATATATTTTCGTTATGATTTATGAAAGGTAAATAGATTTTCGGCCACGATTGTATTGTAGGTACTGCGTACTGCTGCTGGTACTGTAGAGTATATTGTCCCTCGTAACGACGCGCAATATTCTGGAACGACGAATGTACAAATCGTCCGCGGGGAAAATCATTACCACAGTATATAATATGAGATAATATGATATACCTAACGACAAAACGCGTATACCGCGATAGTCGGATATTTATAAACTCCCTCTGGGTCAAAGAATATACAATATACATAGATTATTATTTAATCTCACCTTTTCATCATTATCATTTATCGTCCTTATACCGGGTATACGTTCCAATTTATATTGATGCGTCAAAAGCATAAATAATAAAGAATTATCTATCTTTATTATCTATGGTCAAAAGCGATTTATATATCTTATATAATAAAAAAATTCTTGGCCTGTATCTTTTCTTCCAACGGTTTTTTTCCTTATTTTTATTATATAAATTCTCCGGTGAGTCGTACGTCTTCGAAATTTGCACATTTCGCGGTCAACTTTTTATTTTCCTTCTTTAATAGAAGCGAATAATTTACCGCCCGAAATCGAACGCGGTAATCAGCGTTGTCCGAAAACGTAAATTTTCGACAGTATAGGCCGACGAGCGCACCTTTCGGCCTATACTGTCGAAAATTTACGTTTTCGGACAACGCTGATAACCGCGTTCGATTTCGGGCGGTAAATTATTCGCGATAACCGACCGCCGAATATGTTATCTGTGCGTTTCTCTGATAAACGTCCGAAAACGGTTCGTCGAGCCCACCACTCTTGCCCTGCCATTGACAATTTCGCGCCGTATTATTATTTTTATTTTACGTTTTCTCCCGTCCTTTTTATCCATTTTCGACGATCGGAAGTTCGTTTTTTCGCGTTTTAAAATTAGTCGACTACCCGACACCCATTCCCCGCGATTTACGACGGAAACGTATTTTTTTCCGTTCGTATTACTCGCGTAGCCGTCGTTTTTTTCGCGCCGCCGTCGATCGCCGTACCGTAACGGAGTCGATTTTCGCTGCCCGATCGCTTTTTCTACTGTATTTTTTATTTTAAAAACATCGAAAACGGTTCTCGGACCGTTCGCGGTCGGGTTTCCGACCGTTACGATCGATATTTCGCCGTAACTCGCGGATTTTTCGATATCGCGAAACACTTTAAATACACCGATTTTCGACGATTATTCAAGCAGCCACAGTGGCACAGTCGATAGTTAGGAATTAGGCGTTAGGTTAGGGACCGGTTAGGCAGGTTTCCTTACGGCAGTTAGCACGGCCGCCGCCCCGGTTAGATTACCTAACCTTAACTGGTTTCGAATCCCGATCCGTCGGCGGCGGAGCGCGTTTGTTTTTTTGCATTTATTTTTTTTTTTTGGTAATCATCCGGCGCTTTCCTATACGCGCGTGCGTATTATACGCCGGGCGTCCGAACCGTCCTTTGCGCGACCGTATAACAGACGGAATTATATTATGGCCGCCCGATTTCGACCGTAATAAATAATAATATATATTATTACGAGTTTTTATTTTTTTTTTTACGTTGAAAACACTTATATTTTGATTTAATATATTTAATCGTTTATTATACCCTTAATATTATATACTCCGTTTTTTTTTTGACACTATCTAAATACTTATAATAATTGTTATACACTATATCGATATGTTACCGATTATATTTCTACGTATCGATTCTCGACTCTGTAAAATTATACGTATGATTTATATACAAATCGTGGTCGTTGGCTTATATTATAAACGATAATTGTTCGAGCCCATACGTTGTTACGGTTAAAAAATATAGTACGGGCGCTACCGGTATTACACTGGCGGCTATGGTGGTGGTAAAACTTTTTATGCAAACCTTCTGTATCCCACTGAAACCCGACCGGGGTAAGTGAGTGCGCCGAAGGCGTACTCCGCGTGGTAGGACTACCGTGATCGGTCAAAGACTGTTCACCCGAAGAGAGTGTAAATAGGACCACTAGATTGCGAACGCCCTTCAATCCGCCGGAGGCGGATAAAATACTTTAATCATTATATCCGATAAAAATCTACTTCCGCCGGGCTCAATGTACCCGAACACTATGGTAGCGGAAAAGCTATGGTGGTAGTAAAGCTTTTCACCCCCACCAGTATTCCACTGGCAGAACTATGGTGGTGGTAAAGCTTTGGTTCTTCAGCTACTGGTTAGGTAATGATTACATTATATTCGATAAATAGCTACTTCCGCCGGGCTCAATGTACCCGAACACTATGGTAACGGAAAAGCTATGGTGGTGGTAAAGCTTTTCACCCTCACCAGTATTCCACTGGCAGCTATGTTGGTGGTAAAGCTTTTCACGCGAACCTGTATCCAAGGACAGCTAGTTTTAATATAATATAATACGTTCGACCTTTTTTTGTTTATGAACAAGACGCGTATAAAATGTTAAAAACAATGTTAATTTAAAAACATAATATAAATATAACTAATTATTAAGTGAATTTTCTAGTAAAAATTCTATTATTAACCAGTAAATTAGTGAAATGTTTCGAAGAAATTTTCGTTTATCTATAATATGTAAGTACTTTCCCATACGTTTATATTGTGTATCGTGTATATTCATTAAAAATTAAAAATATATACATATTAGTTAAATTATTATTTTTTGCTCCTAATAAATTGTGATGAACAAATTTCTATTTTTGTTATTTCAAGACTACAGGTCATATGCATACAATATATTATATAGTTAGGTAGTTTAAATTGTATATTCATTTTCTATGTACCTATTATGGGTATTGGATTTGTTCATTTGTATTCAATTCGGTATTTTTATAATTTATATATAGGTCAACAATTATATTTTAGTACTTTTGTTCTAATTTCATCAGAAATTCGTATTTTTCAAATAACATATTAATAATTATTATTCGGATAAATATATATTCGTTATTCGGATAAACCTATTCTTGTAATGTATGGTAATATATTCATTTATAATCATATTGACGTCTATATAATGTACTGACAGAAAATCTATAATACACACACAGACATGCATATTATATTATAATATACTCGTATTAAGCATATAATAATAAATTATAAAATTAAAACGATTGACACAATGCTCGAATAATATGTACCTACTACTTACCTATATAATATAATGCATATACGTATAAAAGATACGAGGACTTAGGATGAAATATTTTAAAAAAAGTTATTACAATAACTTTTTAACAATTCGATTTCGGTCGGCGATAACGATAAGTCGGCAAACTTAGGTAAGTACATAAAACGATTTTGTATAAATATTTGAAATCTAAAATGTATATTATTATTATTATAATTATAAACGAGTTGTAAATGATAAAATATATTTTCACCGGTGTATATATATATAATGCGATTTAATATATTATACGTTTAAATTTAAACCGAGAAAATAAATATTATAATTTATGTACGGGTACGGGCATAAATTGTATCTTCTTGGTCAGGTACTTTTATAATATTGCGTTATTTTCTACCGTATACGAATAGTATAAAACTATAAATAGTGAATAAACACGACTAGGGCACGAGCAACACAATTTTAAAATAATTTATAACTCGTTCGCGTATTAGGCACACACAATGAAGTCATGTCCATACATTATGAATTTTATTTTAGTTTATGTATTGGTTTTACAATGATGTGTGTCTTTTTTTTTTCTTTTTAGGGATGGAGACACTTTTACAATCCGAAATAATGCTCCGATTTTCACGAATAGCATATGTTTCTGGTTGGAAAGTGGATGTAGTTGATACTTTATCTAGGTTTAAAATTGACCTTATGCGATAGAAAAAACGACAAAAAATAATCGAAAAACAATTCTGAGCGAAGTACTGTCAGATTTGAGTATTAGGTGACTGACTCATTTAGGGGTTTTGAGATAAATTATTTTTATTGAACGTAGAGACTGATAAATGTAAAAATTTTAATCAATACATATATTATCTGATAATAAAATCGCTCAAAATCGTTTTAAAAAATGTAATGATTTATGATTTCATTCAAATGTTAATTAAAATGCAATGCTTTGCTTTTTATTTTTATTTGTTATATACGAGTAGAATATAATGTACCAAAATTATTTTTAATTGAATTGATTAAATGCTTTTCAATTGCAGAAAATATTATTTAGATTGTATATTTCATTCTACTAAAGTAATAAAATCAACGATAATTCCAAATTAAATGATGTAACTGAAAATAATATCATGAAATTAATTTCATTTAATCCTCAAAACCGTTATTTAAAACTTAATTTAATTATCTTTGAAGTTTAAAGATATCATAAAATGAAAGTATAATTTGAATCTATCTCAGACAAAATGTATTGGTCTAATATTGTTTGATGCACGTGGTCCTTGAATAATATCTAATAATAACTTATTATTACGATTAAAATTTTAGATTTCCTGGTGAGGTTCATATAAAAACGGCTACCTGCAGTGATGTATAAAAACGAATTGTCAAAATATATTTGTTTTTATGATTATATTTATTATATACGATCATTTATTCCTATTTTTAAACTGTCCTTAAGTTAACTAAATAACAAAAAACGTAATATAATAATTTATAAGTCACTTATTTATTTTTTATTGTTGTATATTTATAATATTGTTTTTATAGAAAACACCATAATATTATGTTTGATGATCTATTAAAATATTTCAGTTAATAATTTAAAAATTATTTATTATTGATAAAGAAGTATATTTTTACAATTTTTTATTTTTTATTTTTTTTAATTTAAGTACCATACTACCATATGATGTGAAGAATATCCGGTTTGGTTTCAAGTATATTTGTTTATTTATAATGTAATCAATACAGTATTTACACTTTTAAAAAAATTAATATTTTTAATGCTTTAATAGTACGTATATAGTCTTTATACGTGCCTGTTTTCTTTCACCTTTGACATTTGCGACGCACCCAACTAAATGAACACATAATGAAATGACATTAATTGAACAACAACCACGTGATATTAATCAAAAACACTATTTTAACTCAATTATATTTTAATATGATGTTTATGTCTTATAAAATAGTTAAAATAGAGTTTAATCGAATTTGTAACAAGTTAAACTTTTATTCTATTACATATATAAATATACCTAATATAAAAATAGATTGATACTTTTTATTTTTTACATTTAATTTGTTTCGTAAAGTAAGTTTTTTTTATAATTCACTAAAATTAATTATCTTTGGATATACGTATATAGAAACATAACGGTCAAATAATTTTTATGAAAGTTAGAAATATAATAATTAAAATAATAATGTAAATTCAACATGGTCATAATAACATAGGTAAAAATAAAAATATGCATAATGTTTTGGAAATGTATTACTATTGTCTATATGATCCATTCATAATTAAAAAAATAAAACTAGCTAAGTTTCTGTCTATTGTTTTTGTTATCTTTTCATAAACATATCGCGTGTACGTTCATTAAATTCATTAAACACCCACAAAGGATTTATTTGTTAAATAGAACGTGCGTTAATTTCGTATTTTCACGATAAATAAATAACTTTTTGTCTATATTATATCGGTCTTTATGAGAAAAAAAATTGATACCATAGTACCTTATGTATACAGATATATATTACATATTAAACCTACACATAATGTTTTTTATATGAGTTTGATCGATTTTTATGGGATTTCAAATGTGTAATACACCAATACGACGTAATTGTAATATGAATAAGACATTATTTCGTTGTAAAATTTTTGAACGTACTAGGTATCTGACCGCAAATTCGAATTATAGTGCTCTATATAATATATTATAGGTAGGAGGTAGCTTTTCGAAAACCAAAAGAAATATGATATTTTTAATTAATAATTTACCTACGGTCAGATTGAAGTAACACGATCCGATTTAGGTCGACGTATCGATTTAAATTACTATTTTAAATTAAAAAATAAATGAAGAGCTGATACTGCTGTGAAAGGGCAAAGGGCTACGGGTGTAAAGAGGATAGTGTTGAATTTTAATTAAAATTTGAATCGAAAAACGATTCTGAACGAAGTTCCAAAATTTTAAAATTTTATCACATATATTAAGACATAAATGAAAACACAATAAAAATTTCAAGTCTCTTAGTAAATGCCTATAAAATCCCTTAATGAATCACCTATATACCCATATATCTGACAAATTTTCGCTCAAAATGTTTTTCTGAATGCGATGATTTTATTAAATTTTAATCAAAATTCAACATTATATTCTTTACACCTGTATCCTTTTCACAGCAGTATCAGTTCTTCTTTTTATATACTTTAAACAGCTATAAAAGAAATTTGTAATTTTTAGAATAATTTGGAACTGAGTTAAGTAATATGTATTTGAATTTAAATCAAATTTTCAAATTTTCTTGAAAAATTTTGTTAAATTAAATTTAACATTATTGTGAAATATTGAGAAATAAAAAGAAGAATCCATATAAATACCTATAGATATCGATTTTACTAAAATATCAATTTTAAACACCTATAAAAAAATAAGACTTGAAATTTTTCTAATATTTTGGTAACACGTTAAATTATACGAGTATATACCTAAATATGCTTCAATAATATTTTCAGACTTTAAAACCTAAAATTGTCAACATAATTGAGAATAATTTTGAAAAATAATAATAAGAATTAAGAATCCATATAAAATATCTTAGATTTTCGACTATTCTAAAACTTTCAACAATAAACAGCTATAAACAGAAATCGAGATCTGGAATTTTTTTAATATTTTGGTTACATATGTTAAGCAACATGTGAATATACTTCAAAAAATTTTTAGACCTTAAAACCCAAAATTTCCAATTTTATTAAACATTATATTGATAAAAACGAGAATTTAAGAAATATTCAAAGTTTTGTATTTTGTTAAAAATTAACATAATGATTTCTCTAAGTTCAAAATTTCAGTTTTCATGAAAAATGCTGTATTTTTATCATTTTTTAGTAGTTGTTTCTTATTTCATATTCGAAAAATTACCTAAATAAAGTACCAACTACATCCACTTTTTAATTGGAAACATATGGTATTCGTAATGATCGGAGCATTATTTCGATTCGAAAAAGTAATTACATAGATAAAAAAAAAAAGACACACCATATTGTAAAACCAATTCGCTTCGCTCAAAATCTAAAATAATAATAAAAAAATAAACCAGGAAGTCTATTTGTTTCTAATGTTTTATCCACAATAAAGAAGTGTACGTATGTGTTACGAAAAATTATATACATATATATATATATATTATATTGTGGTGTGGTAGTTAATTAATTAAATTTTAGATTATTATCGTATATTGAATAGTCGTCAAGATAAAAATAGAACTTTTTTTAACATTTTCTCAATATCAGTTTTGATTCTATCTTCTATGCGATAGTTTATAGCTCTTATAAAATTGCATACCGTAGATTGTTGCGTAGGTTGTTACACCTATCGCTCGAGGCTTCGAGTTTCAAGTTTACCAATCATATAATCAATAGATTAAGTTTAATCATTTTACATATAGTATACGACTAAGTATTACACAACGTCATAACGTACAGTTAAGTTTAGTTGGAAAACAATTTTTACTACGTGTTTAGTTAAAAACTAAACTTTTAGTTAAACTAAAATTAGTGTTGTATAGTCGTGTTACATAATAACAGACACTTTGCAAAGAACTATAATCAATGTAATTTCGTATACGGGCAAATTTAAATCTGTCAATTTGAATTTTGTTATTACTTATTGTTATTCTACTTATTACCTATTTACCTACCATAAATCCAATGGGAAAAATTATATTTACAAATGGCGTTTGTGATGTTCAATTTAAAATTTATTAGCGCGTGTAAATGTTATTGTAATTTTTAAAGTACCTACCTATTTGTTTTTTTCCTTCCAAGTTTTGTTTCATTCGAATAACGATGGCAACAAATGAACAAAGTATATAAAATTATTACACGTAATCGCCAATTAATCGAAACAATTTAAAAGCTATATAATATATACCTACATCGTTACGAAAGTAATTATCGGATTTGTGTATTTTGTAATCTGCTATGTAGATCGAAGTGAATTTAATAATTGATTACTGTCTCTGATTGCGTTTAGGTATATCGTATATATATATATAATCGTATTATACTCGAATACTCGACGCGATTCGTTTATTCGACGAGTTTTGTACAGATATATTTTATACGTATATATACGTACATATATTTTAATGGTCATAATCGAAAGGAACGCATATTAACATAATATATTTTATTATATATAAATATTGTCATTGTCGGTTGATTTTGAAATTTATTCCCATATATGTATTATACAAATTATTTGATCAAATCAACATCGTTACTATTCGTATAATGTACATAATATATATATTATATTATCGTTTTAATCAAAACTGTTTGTTTTATATAGATTAAAGTAGGTCATTATGTAATATAATATTAATATGTTATTGTGTATATGTTAAATTGCAGATGCGGAATATTATAATAATAATATATACCTACCCACGTTAAATCGTTAAAAATAAATAACGCGAGCAATAAGCATATAAATGAATAAAAATTTACTTACTTGGGTTTTAATATTTAATGATGCTCTGGTAAATAGTTTCATTTTTTTAAAAAAAAACCGTTACGATAATGGATATTACTCGTGCCCGAATACGTCATATTACTCATTATTAATTTAATTTTTGTATAGGTATATCTATACAATAATAACTTACAAGTGTATGTATATGTGTATGTTCGGTTTCAGTTTACGAATTATTATTTTATTTTATCGATTTATTTGAAAAATAAATATTTAATGAAATTCTTTACAATGGAACGAAATACGTTTTTAATATTACAATAGACTATAATTTAGTGTATATTATTATATTATTATAACTTGTATAGTTGTATATATTTATTTTCAATTAATAATGATCTCGTTTGTAGTGTTCCGCACGTTACAATAAAAATAAATAATAATAAATATAATAATGGAAGTACAATATAATGCTGCAGGACGGGTACCCATTTATTTTGAATTTTTCGTGTTTGATATATTTTGTTAAAATAGAATGAAAAATATAAAATGATTGAATTCAACGCTGAAAGCATACAAACGTTTTTATATATAAATAATATGATCAAAAACGTTCGTCGAGTTTAATAAAAATAAAATAATAATAACTAATGTATGCTGCAATACATATTATATAATAATTAATAATCTGACAGGACCACATTTTGAAATAGTGAAATTAAATTTCGGACCAAAATACGCGATGAAACCTTTACGGTTAAGTTTTAATCAAAATATGATTTCTTTAATAAAACATTTTAAAATGAACACAATAAAATATTAACCAGAAAACTGGTTCAAGTTATAGATGTAATGGTCAAATGGTCAGTTGTAATTCTGCGCGTGTAGGTATATCCATATAATACTTAGTCATATCGAAATATTTCGAAAACTCGTACTTACGTACACTCGGAAAACAACTTGTTATAAGAGCAGTACAAACAGTACGATGTTCTGACATGCACGTAGCACGTTAATATGTTTTCGTTTACTCACTTTCTGCATTTTTTACTTACATTCGAGTACTCATTGATGTTACCGATGTTAATATAATATAGCGCATAATGTTATGTTGTGTTTGGTCGACGTATTACTTAGCGACTTATAAGTTTATAACGCATTAGCGTCAAGACGTTTTAGGTAATGTAATATTAATTGCTGTGGCCATCGTGGTCGGTGATGGTTACGGCGGTTATCTCCACATATCATATACCATATACCAATGTCTTATATTCTTATGTGTATTATGACAAACGCGACCAGAGATTTCAATTCTACTAAAATAGGAATACAAAACAAATACGTGCTCCGCGTATATTTTATTTTGATTGAGTTAGTACCGTTTCAAACGAATAACATAATATTACATACATGATAACGTGTTGTATTACGAGTTAACAACCTTCGAACGAGTGACTATAATAATTATGATGTTATTAATTATTTTATCATCGTTTAATAATATCAATAGGCAATGTCGTTGGAAATCATATATGAAACTTGCGCAAAAACGATTTACTTAACAGAACATAATATTTAATTTAATTTATAATGAATTAATTGGTATTATTGTATAGGATATTATAATATTTTGATGATTCATGAAGACGAGTGTTATTAAAATGTTTAGCCCCAATCACCATATTATTATCTATTATATCTTACTAAAAAACTCGTGTATAGTATAACGACTTATGTATAATTAGGTATATCGCGTATTTTATAGTTATGCTGATGTTCGGAAGGTGAACGAGTACACGTATAGATTATTTATCTATTCTATATAATCGTGTTATTTATAATTTTATAAGGTATATAATTTGTAATCACGTTATGATACTACTCTGACCGCGCGTATAAAATACTTAAAATATCGTCTTAACGAAGAGGTATAGTGTCAAAATTGAAACGCCGGAGCAGAAAGGTAAAAATAAAATTTATAAAAAATATTAAAGTCTTTGTACGATGTACACTTAAAATCGCGTTAGCACGGAACGTGTATATTATAATATATGTACATATTACTATATAAACTTTTTTTTTTTTTTTTAATATTATATTCTTTCACGAAGTAAAAGAAATACTGTATACATGCGTTCTAAATAATAATAATAATAATAATAATAATAATAATAATAATAATAATAA
>JAIUCT010000032.1:41739-66589 GCA_021307375.1 Tetraneura akinire
ATAATAATAATAATAATAATAATAATAATAATAATAATAATAATAATAATAATAATATTGTACAACAATAATAACGTTTTCGGTATATTATACATTATTATTATTATCATACTTTTGTGTCGCGGGATACATTTTGGGGCGAACACGTCCACATTTTATTTCTCCCGTCGGCTACCCTCGCGCCAAAAAAATAAACCCCGCGACCGCAGTACGACATTTTTATTTTAATATCATAGACGCGCGCCAGATTCCACAAAAACGTTTAAAATGTTTAAATAAAATAATAAAAATTATACCCTCGCGCGAAACACCGCAAGGACGCAGCTGTTCGTCTAATGTCTATCATAATAATATTATTATATTAAATACCGCGTGTTATAACAGGTATCTTTTTTATATAAACTACTTCTATAGGTATATCATTGAATATGACATTGGTTCTCCGACGTTCTATATGACTATAATATACCGCGGTCGCGGTAACGTGACTGACCGACGACGTCGACATGTGCGTGTCGAATATGACTTCTGGCTAGATTTCGCGTGTAAGCACGATTACGAGTTCCTATAATATTATAATATAATAAATGACCGACGAGTGAATACTTGTGAATTTTCGTATCGATTTTTAATAATTATTTATCTTTTCCTTGTATTGACAGCCGCATAACAATGTGCAGAATAAATTAAATATAATTTATTTTGGATAATATTATTCAAATTTCATGTTTATGTCTGGTTTTTTTTCACGGTAGCCAAATTATTGGAAGTCGAAATATTGTGCATTTCGCGGATCGCGTGTTTTAGGTCATTATGATTCGTCCTTTTTTTCTATATCTCGAACAAATTTTATTTTTAAGACAGGTTACTATTTTTCGTTATACTTATAATATGTATCTACCCAAAAGCGCATTATTTAATAATTTATCGAATTTCGATTTGTCATTGAAGTGCGTGATGTGATTTTTAAATTCCTCCGACTCTCTGAGTATATAATGTATAGTATAATCTTCTTTCGTTATATACCAATGGAAATTTGTAAACGGATATTTGACGAATTTTCGAGTGCTTTGATATTGTTGTTTCTATTTTCTATACGGTCCGCTGTATAATATATAAGTTTCTTTGAATGCGTTCATATCATTTTCTTCCGCTCGACAAGTTTTTCCATTAGTAAGAAGTTGGTTCAGAATTTCAATATTCGGCCTTTAATATTTTTGTATTAGTATAATATACAAATGACTGCAGTTATCCTTATTCCGAAACCGTTGTGTTTTAATATGACTTTTTGCGATGTTTGGATTTCTCCACAATTGTTTGTACAAACATTTCATTTCTAGTCATTCGTATAGAATTTTATTATTGTCTATCGAAAAATATTATTGAATGCGTGATCTTTATAAACGTGTTTGTTTTGCATATCCAATTAATCGAGTTAAATTTCTCATCATTTATTATTGAAGCATTTTGACTTTTTGAGTTAATGATATTCGGGTTTGTAATATTAATCGTAGTAAGTGTATTTAAATTTAAAATAATACATAATATATTCGTGTAAATTAAATTACTCTAGATTTATTGTGTTTGTATATAATGTGAAATGTGAATGTTATGACGTAAAACTGCAAAGTCATTATTTTCTAGAGTAACTGTTTTTTCTACGTTTACCTATTTGATAATGTTATCACAAATTGATTCACAGGAATAACAAACGAATTAAGTTAGTCTGACAAATTAATGTTGTCACTAGGAATCTGATGTTTAAGGTTGTTGTTTATTTTGTCCTATCTAATCAAAATTACATTTTCAATCCTAACTGCATAGTTAATTAACAATAATTATTAACGTTATTCTGATAAAGAATGAAAACATTAAACAAATGTACATTACGATTTTTTTACTAATTTTTACTTATTTTTCGTGTTCTTTTTTGCTTTTTTCTGATAAGAAAGAATTTCTTTACATTCATTAATATAATAATTATTTATCTAAGATTTTGATACAATTATGTAATTATTATAAACAATATCTCTTTGATATATTATATTTTCGAAAAATCATAATACTATTCCCGTATAATAATTTTATTAATAGTATACCTATACTTGTAGCGTATAAGCAAAAAAAAACATTTCAAATTTTTTTTCTTTTACGATTCTTTTTAGTTTGTCGAAGGACGCGTTAAGTATATACGTCGGTTTCAGATATTATTTTTTAATTAAGCTGCACATCCTTTTTCGACTTGACACATAAAATCGCGCGTTTAAGTCGTATAAAAAATTGGCAGTACTGCAGATCATTAAAAAAAATATTATTTTATCGCTTTTATATCAAATGTAATATCTGTATTAAAAAATTCAAATACAGATAAATATAAAATATCCGTACGCATTTATACTGGCTCCCACGCGTTTTAAAATCGATAGTTTTTTTTTTTTTTTTTTTTTTTTAATATCTATTGTTGATTTAATTTAATACCTGTTCGTATACATGATGTGCTTATATTCTATATAATAAGTGCCTATCATTATATACGATTGCAGGTGGGAGTGACGCTGTTATACGCATCACATATAAAATTGCCCGAAACCGTCCTTTCTACATATACATATTATAATAATATAATAATATGTTGTTTTCATATAAATTTATATATTTTTAAACGCGCGTGTAAATTACCATATAAGTTCTAAATCGGTAAATCTGTACATATATTACCAGATACAATATTATAAATATTCTCTCTCTCTTCTCTCTTTTACGAAGACGTAATTTCAAAAAGTCAAATTAATTTCGTACGCATACGCGCGCACGTAATAATATTACGGTGATAATAAAATAAACAAATACGACGTATATACGACGGTTCTCGTAACAGTCCTCGCGTTGGTATATAATAAATTCGTGATTTTTTTTTTTATATTCTTTGATATTTGAAGTATTTCGTTTTTACGACGCGGCCAGGACTTTTGATTTATATATTATATAATATATTTTTATTGTATAATCTTCAATCCGTCTCGGACGTACGCGAAAACGATATTCTCGCGCTGTTCGTCACGAGTTAACGATAATTATATCCCCCATGAAATCTTCTTATACGACCGCGTACCATATAAGAAAAATCGAAAAACTCGAGTCGAACATTGTTCTCGTGCTTACCGCACTATTGTGATACGGCGATAATTCCAAAGTTAAATATCTGTGGCGTATAGTTTTTTTTTTTTATACCTAAATATTCTAAATCCAATAACGCGTCGACGGAAATTTTTATCTTTCAAAAGATAACAAAAAATAGTCATATATATATACGATACAAATGAATATATTCTGTCGACTCGTTGTAATCGGAGCCTCGCGTGCAAGTTATAATATTATTGTATCGTCTGCAAGAAACGAATCGGCTTCTTGTTTTTCATCGCCGATTCGTGTAAAGGTAAATCACACGTCGTGACGGTGAAATCTCAGTATACGGACAACGTTTCATGTATTTTATACTAACGAGTATAAAATATATAAGTTATAATATATATATTCAAAAAACAAAATTTATCACCGTCGTTTTTCAGAACAACAAGATCTCGGCGCATATTTTCTTTCGTCACGTCGTATAATATTGTGTGGGGGCGTACGCGATATTCTCCTGTCGACATTTTGCTAGTCGGACGGACTTTATATATTTCTTAGGAATTCTGTATCTCGCAAGTCGCTTTTATATATTGAATTTATATTATTTCGTAAATTATTATATATATATATAAGATTGCAATGCGAAACGACATACGCGAGTATATACCCGCTGACTTTGATTTTATCCTCTTTATAATACATTTTTGATGATGATGTATGATGGCAATTTTGTACTTTATGATTTATTCAGTTTAAATTTTTTCCCTATACGTAAATTTTGACTTTTCTACGATATAGACCACAAAATAAACGTGGCGCGTGCCGTATTTGGGAAATGGCTATATTATCGTTTAACGTATATATATGCATGATTAATATCCGTCTTTTTGGATATTTATATTTGTTTCGCGATCGTATCCCCGTAGTGTCGGATCGCAAAACGGACTCGAATCGTAGCTCAAAACGTTATATTTAGGTACTCGCCGATTTCCACGTGCATCCATTTCACCGAGCTGAACGCGTTTAAGCGAGGAGAGGAAGGGAAAAATTGTAATTGCGGCACTGATTACCTGTATCCGGGATATGGTTCACAACTGCCCATCCGTTCCCATGACTCGATATACACTATCCAACAATATATATATATGTATGGACAAAATGTCCCGGACCCTCGTCGGCGGTGGATTTTTGTCATGGTGTTGTTATAGGGATGTGTGTATTGAGAGCAAAAATAATAAAACCTCGGGGTTATAACTACCCTAGAGGTGGTTACCGGTTAAAAACAAAAACACACAAAAAAAAAAAATGTTTATGAAATCGTAAAATGGAACGAGGTCACTTTTTTACGGTCCCTCTCGCAAAATCAAGTCGTCCTATAATTATTATAATATAATATCGTGCATATTATATACGCGTATATTATTATTAAAAAGTATATTTAGGGTTATGTTTGAAATTGATTTTTTCACGCTTCGCGGAAGCATTATATCGAAATATTTTATAACACACAATACGCATTTAATTATATATTGTGTATATACGTATAATATAATGTGGCGTTATATAATAATATCATATTATTGTCGTTGAACCTTTCAAACGCAGATATTATTTAATTTTAAAAGTCAATTAAAATCGACAATTATTTACGAATTATTGAAAAAACCACTCGAAATCGAATATATATTATATTATTGTAGTTTCAATTCAAAATACGTTTCGATTTTGCCGATTAATTTTTTTGATGATGAAAAGCATTAACTACCCACTATTTTTTTTTTTTTTTTTAAAAATTCCATCATAATAGATTTCGTTCATTTTTTTAATCCCTAAACATACGCATTATAATAATTATACTATATGCAAATTACGCGCTTGACTTTCCCCAATGTCTATTTTTTTATTAATTTTTTAAACACATAATTTTCAAATTTTTTTCGAATAATAAACTCACGTGAAATGAGTTTGGCCGGTTGACTGACATAAGGGTAATATATTAAATTTGTATATTATAATTTTTAATCTAAGACCGCCAAGATAGTAAGGAATAAAACGAACGGTTAAATTTGGAAACCGACCCCGGCTCATGTTGTAATCGTTATTATTACGAAATAATCATTAGTCTTATTTCGGTTTTAGTGTTCGTATACCCTACCAAAACCGTCCGTCCGTCCGTCGTCACGAGATTTATGTCGGCCGACTAGTTTTAATTGTGTGCGTCGCATTTCGAGAAAGTATACGCGTACAATATTGGACGGGATCCAATGCATGTGTGAATAACGATCGTATTATTTACTGATTGGAAACTTAGAATTGGTCAATAATTATTTTCAAAGTTCGACGATTGTTGAAAAATCGCTCTGAAAAAAAAAACAAAATTATAATTTACGTTTTGAAGTCTGCAGTTGTATTCCGCGCGGAGACGAGAAACTCATTTTTATTGATAAAAAAAAAAAATGAAACGTCTTTTTTTTCTCTTTCTCTCGAAAAAATTATTTACATATTTCATCAATAATATTATTAGCATATGACACCAAGATGGGCCTGGATAACCGAATCCAGGGATTTTAGGATCTGGGACCCATATTTTATTAATTTTAGGAATATTATTTATATATTTTGATATTGGTCACGACGAATTTACGTGTCCCTGGTTTTAAAATTACGTTTACATTTTTAATTTATTTTACGTACGCACGAAAGAACTTTTTTGAAAATTGTATAAAGTAATTTTTCACATTTTTCAATAATTTTCACAAATGGTAGCAGGATAAATCATCAAAAATTGCTAAAAAAAAAAAAACGAAAAAATGTTACGAAAATTGTACCTATATTATGTTTTTGTTGAAACTAGGTCTACATGGGACGTTTTATTTTCACTTACCGGTAAAATATATCTATTTCCAAGAAGATTTTGGGAACCATTAGTACTTTTTAACATTTGACGAGGGTTTTGAAAAATTGAAAACAAATTTATGGCATACGTGTGATGAATGACGTATAATACATTATTTCGAATTTTATATATTTGCACATTCGCGTCGAGACGAGAAACAATATAGACGTTTCTCGAACACGGGATGTTCGAAAAGTATACGCGACTCTTGAAAAACAGATTTAAAGAGTATATTTTGAATTTTTAACTTACGATTTTTAGGACATGACTTCTATACAGGTAGGTAACCGGATCAAAATAGTTTAAATATAATGCTTAATTCGATTCAATAATTAACGGATAATTTTATGTAATTATAATAACATCCGACGAAGTGATATACGCGTATATAATTCAATGAGCGATAAATACATATTAGATTTTTTTTTTTATATTAGGTCAGTCAAGGACGTCCCATTCTAAACGAGTCGTAATATTATGTTCTGTACACTTTACGAACACCCTGTATACGTACTCATATAAAATGTTTAATACAAATACACAATGTCAACGCGAGCACTTGAACTCGTAATTTCTCTCTTTTTAAGACTCGACTCTTTCAAACGGTAACCGCCCTCAACCTCTCCGGTTTAGGGCCTCGTTGATTTATTACCGTGATCCGGTGAAAGCGTGGAGTGCAACTTAATAAGGGTAAATAACCCTGGTGCACAGTACTGCACACGACAATAAAGAGGACTACCCCCGTGCTCACGTCACGTTACTGAAAATGCAGCAACCCTATTCGCGTTATTCGACTCGGGCGACAACGGAAATTTCGACATTTTTTTCGTCCAAAGTCTTGACTGGATGAAAAATGTCGGATTACCAAACTTAAAATCCTCGGGTATAAGTAACCCGAAATTCACGATTATAGAAACGAGATAAAATAAAATAAAATAAAAGTAACCTTCCCGAACGAAAAATAGAAGTACGGTATAATTTATCGTTTTCGTGTTATAATTTTTAATCGTTCTCCTTCGTATATAAATTTTAAATACCTATTTCCATTTTAGAATCCATTTCTATACGGCGAAATTGCTACGAAGTCATGTTTGCTCAATGCTCGTTATCATTTATAATTGTAATGAATATTGTCCGTTCGTAAAATCCGGACGGTTGTGTACTTTTCAAAATATTATAGTTCGGTTTTCGATTATTTCCAGTGATAATTATTATTATAGTAAAATCATAAATAAACAAAGTATATATATATATATATATACAACTTAAGTCAATATTCCCTATGGAGTTTAGTTTTCCATAAATATATAATTTATTCGGTTAAAAACATTTTGTATTAAATACGATGTATTTGACTGTAAATATAGTATTTATTTATTTTATCCTTCTTCTTTTTTTTTTTTTAATTAGAAACGAAAAATAATATCTAGGATTTTAAAAGGTGTTGTTTTTATAAAGTTTCTAAAAAAGGTTTTTGACGACTTGTATAATCGTATTTTTTAAAACATTTAAATTTAAATATATATATAAGGCTGTATTATATAATATATTTTTTATAATTTAAAATGTTAGTTTTTACTGGGAATGAAGAATTTGTAGTAAAAAAAATTATATTATTAATAGCCATTATACAGGCATACAATTTTTCTTTTAACAATTATAATTAATTCGTACTGCTAACACAAGCAAATAAAATTAATTATGAATTTTTTTTTTCTACAAACGTGTAAATTCATAATATATATTTTTTTTTTTTTTGGTTAAAAAAGTACGATGGCAAGCAATGAGATATAGGTAGAACTCTACGGTACGCACCTTCAAAGTACCTATTATGCGTCATTAATATTATTTTCGAAAGAAAGTTATATTATGACACAATTAGTTTAAAAATGATTTATCGAGCTACGATAATTTGTTTTTTAAAGTGCTCAAAAAGAAATATGAATATCGAACGTTAATGATTGTATACGTATAGCAAAATTATATCTTTTGGTTATTATTATAATTAAATTTCTGAGATAATTGAAAAAACAAAAAAAACAAAATAAAAATATAACAAATAACGACGTTCAGATAAAAAAAAAAAAGTTTTTCGTTTTTTTAATAAATATAAAATATATATCAATATTATTTTATTGGAATATTTTATATTTTATTATATCTGCTATATTATTATGTGATTATCGAGTTATAAGTTATAAGTTTATGTCGTTCAATAAATTCGCTGATTTGAAATCGAATATTAATATATTATAGTTTATGATATAAAATAATATTTTGTACGTATCACGTGTTTCCGATAAATTTATGTATATATTATATTATATTATATTTTAATCGAATGTGTTATGTTTATGATTTATACACGAGCTTCATACCCATTACAGGTGTAACGCGTTAATTGATTTTTTTCTTCCTCTGTCAAAAGTTCAGTGACTTTTTAGTTTTACCTACCTACTCATAATATAATAACAATTTATACAAACGAAGACGACCCGAATTAACTTCGGCGCTTTAATAATTAGTTCTCTTTATTAAACCCCATCTCCGTTTACGACTATTACACGAGTATACGCGCAAGTATAAGTCTTTATATTACATATATATTATATTACAGTTCGTGTATATATATAATGAGGCTCCTGCGACTTATTTAATATCGCCGGAACAAGTTTTCCGTTTAACTTTGTCCAGAGTTTATAGAGATTAACTTGGACGTTATACGTTAAAGGCCGACGACTACATTTCTTCGTATCATATATATATACATATTACATAGGTATTTATTTTATATAACCATATAGAACGACGTACGTTTCATTCGTGTCTTGCGACCGGCCCATCGGATGATTGCGATGATATAATGATATGTGCAAATAACTCATGGCACAGAAAATAATAATAATATACGTGTTCTAAATAAATACTATATTATATTTTCCGAGGGGAGAGCAAATGAATTTTCATAACTTTACAGACTTAGGTTCGATGTCCGGGAAAGATATACGCGCGCTGCTTTGTCATTATACCGACGAGATTTGTTTTGTTATATAAACGTACTCTACATGCATAATAATAATAATAACGATGCGATATTATATTATTGTTATACATTGTCCGTCGCGAAAAACAATTAAAACGTAATATTCGAATCGCATATATTATAATAAGGCGATAAGTTCATTATAGTCGCGCGCATATTATAATAACGAGTATTTCCAGCGAATTGCGTTTTGCAGACCACCCTCGAAGATTGAAATTTTTCAATATTCCAATTTTTGTCGTTTTAATGATGCGTATATCGTATATGCATATTTTACTGCGGTTATTATAACGTCACGTCGCATATTAAATATATAATAATAGTAATAAAATAACATTAAAACTGTAGTCGAAGTTATGTTAGTGGTGGAGGGAAAATAATATCGTGGATTTCGTATACATGTTTGTATAGCCATCTGAGATTTGGGGTGTATTTTCATCCGCAAAATGTATTATTTCGATTCGTACCATCTCCTATAGGCTATAATAAATGTAACATAATAACACGAGGAATACAATGATAATATTATTATTATATTCTATTTTCCATACAAAGTTCATTGTGCGATGTCGACACTGTAAATCCATTCGATGTACTTTCATATATTCGTAAAAAAAGGGTTGTCGTTCCTATTTATAATTCGTTTCGAAAAATTATAATATTATTATTGTTTTTTTTTTTTTTACAAAATAACCTTATATATATAGGTATATTTTAAATTCACACGGGACAGATACCTAATGAAATATTGTCGTGCGGGTATTGTTTGTGTGTTTTTTCTTCCGAATTAGGTATAGATGAGGTACCTACCGTTTAATTTTACGCATGGGGAAACTTCTCCATCACACAAGGTTGTAAGGTCAATGGAATTCTCGTGATAATCACGATTTCGGGGAGAAAAATCGGATAATTTACAGGGAAACGAAAAACGTCAAGGGTTGAAGGGTAGTTAAGAAAAAAATTCCGAAGAGTTGAAAAGAAAACGGATTTTATAAGTTATTCGTTCGGTTTTTGTATGATAACAAATGTACGTTGACACACAATATGGGAATAAACACGAGAGAGAGAATTCATATTTTATTTATTTCGTTCAGCACGCGTTTCTGTACGTTTTATTCTATAATATCGACTATAAAAATAATTTTAATTTAACGATTCCCTCAACAGCGTATATTACATATTTCTTGTGCTACGAGTGTTGACAACGATATAACACGTCATTTTTTTTTTTTACGAATAGGTTAGGTTTAGGTACCAATATATTTATTTTTTCTAACCATAAAGTTATAATTATAATAATTTTTTTTTTTTTTTATCCCATTCGATTTTATAACTAATTATCATAACAAAACTATTATACACTTCGATGAAGCGTGTTTGCAAATGATTATTATAACCTTTACCGTCGTATATATCTTGTCTCGTTCGAAGAGAGTAAAAACACGTTTTCACTCGTTTTTCTTACACATAATATATAATATCGAATTTCCACTGTAAACACGATTATTTCATAGTTAAATATAGACGTGTTAAAAGCTTTCGGCTATATATAGTGTAGATTCTCGAATCGTGTAGAAAAAATAAATGCATATATGCTTTTAGTTTAAAACGGTATAATGTGTGTTTATAACATAAATATTATTATTATTATTATTATTATATATTATACGCAATCGTCGAATATGTTCGTAAGAGTAACCGTTAATGTACAACATTATGCGCTGTAGAAAATATTTCGAGTATTGTAAAATCGTTTAAATATTTATTTTGATAAATCGGTATATTATGATATGTATGTTAATATGTTATCATTTGTTATTTGAACCGGCGGATCAAACTAAATTAAATACTTTGTAGACACTGTATATATTCGAGTTACCGTTATGTTTATTCGATGAACGATGATTTCGTTGATCGACAAAAATAGAAATATCAAATTTAGTTTTTTTTTAAAGATGAAGTCGAAAAAAATGTTTTTTAATTTGAACAAAATTTTAAAAAAAAACCGATATTTTATGTGGATATAAGACTCGTATATTTTGATATAATGTAACTGTATAGCGATTTTTCGATTATTAAAGTAGTATCTCAAAAGTAAAAAGTGCGTCACAAAATTAGATATATAAATAAATTAAAGTAAGTTATTTTTTATATCATACTTTTTCAAATCGCGATATTCATATTATTATTATAATGACTTATAAATTTGAACATAAACATATAAAATTATATTATACATTAAAATTTTATATTGAGTATATTACTTCATAATGTGCAAGGTATAATTTTTATATTACATTTTTTTTTTTTTTTATTTTTTTTTTAATCTTGAAAATAAATAAAACTATAGTCTTGTACTCGTAATATCAAAAGTTTTGATTATTTTTAAATTTAATAAATCGTATAGATTTAATATTTAAACTAACAAGAAATTGTGTTTAAAGAATATAAAATAATTTATTTTATAACATTGGTATTTGGTACATATATAATATGTAATGATAATTATAACATTAATATTTTTTATTGCATATATAGAGAAACATTTTTTTAACTCAGCGCAACTTGACCAATTTTTTATTTTAAAATAATTTCTCTAAAATCCTCAAATAATAATGATATAAACGTATAACGTAGATTTAGAATAATAATGATAGTGCATGAAATATTATGTATTGTGTTTAGGTAAATATTTGGCGACATAATTATGTATAATTAATTTGTGTTTCGTACAATTAAAAAATATTCGGTTCTGTGCAGTTTTTAATGGACCGAGACGGCGTTGGATGTCTTCGACCAGAACCGCCGGTGTTGGCGGTACCTACCGCAATTAAAACAAATTAATAACAACTCGTTTAATCCTCTCGTACACTTAACGTTTAATAATAATAATAATAATAATAATAATAATAATAATAATAATAATAATAATAATAATAATAATAATAATAATAATAATAATAATAATAATAATATTATAAACTATTATTATAATTATTATAATGACGTGCGAGACGTGTTTTAGATAATCGAATTAAACGGGGGGAGGGGAAAAAAACGTTTCGTTTCGAGGAGCAGACGCGCAAAAACCAATTTTATAGAATACCTAAAGCACAATATTATAACGGCGTGTGTGTATACAGGACGATGATAATGTCATTTTTGTGGAGAACAGCGGCCGGAATCGCGTACGATGCTATTTCAAATGGCCGTTTTTGTGATCGTCCTGTGTTTATACGTACGTCGATTGTGCCGGAGTTTCGTTCCACGGACGCGAGGAAAGTTTATAGTTTAATTTTTTCCGTCGTTCGCCGCAACTTTGTATCACCTTACGGGCGACGTGCAAGACGGTAGAAAATTACCGAAGTTTAGAAACGACCCCGGGGATATTTGCTCCGACGTTTTACTCGGACGCATAACACGCGTGTACGTTTATACCCGAATATAATTATTACCTATATGAAGACGCGAAAATTCGATTTGGTCGCCAACTCGCTGCTATTATATATACAGGGTGTGCGTTTAATAAATTATACTATAGATATATGTGCGATTCTCTTGCCCGACGAGTATTATATTAAATAAATAGACACGGGTTTGTATTAATATTGCGATAATATCGCGTTATTACGTACGAGAGAGGATGAGTACTAGGGGTAGGTAAAATATATATATTATATAGGTGTCGGCGTAATCGAATTTCGTCGGCGCGTCTCGTCGTAAATTTCGCGAAATTAATTTAATCGCTATATTATATAGACGTCGTGTGCACAATATAATATATGTACTCGTATAAGATATTATCATATTCGGTATTCAGTTCGAGTACGAAGAAAATCGAACAATCTCGAGACTCGAGACGAGTGAACAAGAGTGAACTATATATTATATTATAATATAAGCTCACGAGTCAAAACGAAAGACGTCGGAAGGGTTTGATTTTTTTGATATATTTAAAATTCGTGTCGTCCTTATGGGTATAATAATTGAATATACGAGTATATAATATTTTACGCTATATCGTCGGAGGCAGATATAAAGTAAAGTTTATGTTTTCACCCCGATTTTTTACAACTATATTTGATCCGTCCGACCGTATTTTATGAAAAACGAAAAATAATATTATACGTTATCGCATATTATTATTATCATTATCATTATTACAAATTCGATAGTCCGGTAAGGAAATAATATTATTTTCGTTTGTATATTAATACTCGTATATTATTTGTAGACATTGAAATTAATCGCTATACGTAATTGTTTGAACGATGATGTTCTCGCTCCGGCGGACCGTGAACTATCGAAAAGGTATAATGTAATATATATAATTATATTATTTTACGCGCCAGACGTTAACGAGAATATTATTATAATAATATATGTATTTTTTTAAATTGGCATAATGAACCGTGACAATGGTTATGGTATACTGGTACTGCAATAGAACCATCAATCATATCACGCGCATCGTCATACCTCGTCATCTCCTTCGTTTTATTCGCGGTTCGATATCCGATTCCCAGATTTTTCGATTTAAAAATATTCCATCGTCGAATTATTTTTTCAAATTTAAATTTAAATTTTTTTTTCTATTCGCGATGTTTTTGGATTTTGCAAAACGGTTTAGATAATATTTACGTTTTAACAAAATTCGCTATCGTTACCTACCTACCTATTTTAAAATCTAATATAGCGTACATATTATTTTAGAACAATATACTTTCGTTTAAACATATCGTTTACAAATTGTATTCCTGACTTATGTTTCGTTCGTTCATAAATATTATATACATATAATATCTTATTAAGAAATAGGTACAATATATTAATTATATTTTACCGAGTAGGTAACATAAGATTTATGACGTCTGCAGGATACCACGGGAATAATATTGCATTATACGTATATAACACGAATTGAATCGAATGGGAGGGAAAAAACTTCCAACACACTTCAAAATGAAGTTATCTTTTTTTAAATGTCTTAGTATACGAACAACGTTTTTTACGTTTTCGTTTTAGAGTTTAGGGGCGGGGTACATATTTTCAAGGTAGACCCGAAGACGACATTGGGTCGGCTATATTTATTATGCTTTCTAACTAAATATATAATTATTTTTCTGGAGGTTTTTTTTTTTAAATGTATTTTCGATAAATAGCGAAATAATTGATTTTCCGCGATTATACCAAATCTAAATATTATAATATTGTATTCATCGATATAAAAGTCTCAAAATCTTCAATCGAGACGACGATGTGTTTTCTCTTCTTTATTTGAATAATAAACAAAAATTTAAATTTCAACAAAACAACGAACTATGATGGTTACCCCTAACCTAACCGATTGTAAGTTTTCGTGATCTCGTTTTGAACATGTATAACATAATAATAAATATACAAATATTATATTTATTGATTATAGCAACGAAAAGTTTGTCGCTCTACTATTATATATTAGTATATTATTTTATGCAATTTTCTGTACAATATAATATTATTGCCGCAGTTTGCGCAGATTCGTCGATTCGATTGGGGACAAAGAAGAGAACTATTGAATTTATGTACGCGCTTCCGTCGAAACCCTTATTCCGGCTGACAATAATCGAATTACCCGCCGTCGTGACCCCCATGTATAATAATATATAGTATTTTAAATATATAACATTTAACGGAATAAATAATAATCCGAAAAACACCCTCACGGACTATGTTATTATTAGGTGTATTTTTTTTTTTATTTTTTAATAATAATATAATATGACGTTTCAAACAACCGCGGACCCTCGGACCGATACTAAGGGGCGGGAAAATTCGTTATCCGACACGAGAACTATATTATTTTGTAATAATATATAATATATGTATAGACGGGCATACCGAAAATCGTTGTGTGTGGTCCGTAAGGGAAAGAGAGATAATAAGACGACAAAGAAGAAGAAGAAGAAAAATAAAAATTATTATTACGTTTATAACATAATAACTACTAAATATTATATTAGATTGCAATTTTGCCGGGAGTCTAATTTCACGGAGCTACGAATATTTAAACGTACGCACACATACGGGTGGTTACCACGTCGGTTACCAAAGAGGGAATAAAAACACATTATCGATCGCTCGCGACGGTAACCACGATCGTGGTGTGTGATGCAATACTCGGTATGTGTGTGAGGTTTTTCGACTTCTGTTTCGTGTCTTTCGCATTACGAGTACGTGTACGTTATATTGTATATTATAATATGATATATATATATATACGCACAATACAAAATGTCGTCCGACCGCGTTTCGTGTGACGTATACAATATAACTATAACTGTGCGGTGTGGCCAAAAATGTGCGAACTCGCCGCGGGAGATTTCGCCCCCGAAGTGATAAATCGTATCTTATTTATGGGGGATGACAACGATACGGTCAAACCTCTTCCGTGACAATCCATTTTGTGCGTTCGTCAATCTGCCGAAAGTCCCGTCGAGATAAAAGAACAGTCGAGTCAAACCGATAAATGATTAAATGGCGCGCGAACGCGTCCGGAAACGTTTTATTTACACATTCATCACTAGACATAATATATTTATATCGTCTCTTTTATACCGTTTTGGTCACAGTCGATTACCGCGCGGTATCATTCGTTAACCATACGCTATATATATATATCCGTTTAAATATTAAAATTCCGCACTACGTATATTCTTTTCACAGTAAGATGAGATTAAAAATATATTTGAATCGTGTTCGAACAAAAACCACCACCACGATGACGCGTTTGTAGGTTTATAATATATTATGTCGTTTATACGGTTAACGTGATCTTCGAACGCGGATTATTCGCATTTCGAATAATTTATAAATAAACAACAACAATAATATTATTCTAAGAAATCTGTTTGAAATAATTAATTGACGATGCGTTTTAAAGAATAATAACGCGTGGTACATTCACTCAAATTTCGGATCAGCTGTTACGTCCGTGTCAAGTATACTTGCATAATATTTCGTTTCGAATGACGCGCTTCACAATAATGTAAACCAATGGACTTCTTAGAGTTCCATATAGTATCGATAAATATATTTATAACGAAGAACGTTATATGCAAACATATAACACTATCCTCGTTGTGCGTTTACGATGCTGTGTCTGCGTGTACCCGCACGGGGAAAATGAGAAAAAATCATTTTGTTTTTAATTAAATCGTTCAGTCTCTAAACGGAGTATGGGTAATTTATTTTCATGCTGTGTGCTATTAAGGCACAAATAAAATTATAAAAAAAATAAAAAAATAAAAAAATTTCGCGTCGATGTAAAATTAATGTATCAAATGTCGTTCGGTGCAATAGTATTAAAATAGAAGAGACGTAGTCGACGACGCAGAGTACACTCGGGTAAACCGCACGCGGACCTTTGTAACTACTAAGTTGTAACGATCCTTTGTTTTATTCGTACGTTTACGAATATTCACTTTCCGCGCGGTATAATATGTCGCCATGTTGAACCTTAACCGCGGTTAGGTTGATGTAAAAATTAAAAGCCATTTTAATAAAGATACGCGACATCGCGGTTACACTTTGTTACAATAATTATTATCATTGCCCCATCACCTATATTTATATAATACTACCTTCGTTATAACGTTCATATAGCCGCATTTAGTCGGTGGCATTTCCTGACTGGCCGTAATATAATTATTATGCAAATTTTATAGCACGCGGTCTGATTTTTAACCTAATCTATACAGTTTTTTCAAGTTAATTTTTATTTTTTCCCCCCTTCCGAACATCACGACGGAGACATTAAGATTAAAATATTATATAACGTAGCCGCGTCCATGTTGTCATAACAATGATATTATTATAATCTAATCTAATTACTCTAATTACACGAATGATTTAAATATAAATTATACGATTTTTAATTTATTTTCACCATTCTAACGAGTTTTAACTTTTAATGAACATGCGCCAATTATAATAATAATATTATTATTATTATTGTTATTGTTTACGATTTCTTGTTTTCGTGGCGGTAGAAAAATTTTTATAATTTATTTTAATTTTAATTTTTTGATAACGGATGTGCGTAAATTACGTCATTGTTTAATAATGTAATTAAAAAATTAAGAAACATGCGGTTATTGTAATAACATGACTTTTACAGTTTATTGTTTGTAATACGCGTATATTATAATATTAGTATTATTAAAATATAGAATAAATAATAATATAATGCGTACATCGTATATTGTATTAATATACGTTATGAATTATTCATAATAAACATATACGCTATACGCAGAAAGGAAACAATATAATATTATAAAACTGTTTGTACCATTAAATGGAAATAATTAAAATTTACAAAATATATTATATTATTATGTTACAGTATATACAAATTGTTTGCTAAAATGATATAAACATAATATTCTGATAGAATATTATTATTATATTAATTGTTTGTTGCTCTTTAATTTTAATCACAATCCGTTTACAATAATTAAAATATAATATAACGTCAGCACGATATTGTAATAGTTAGTTCATTTGTATTTTGTTAAAACAAAAAAGTGAGATCGAATTACATTTTTTCTCCACGTCGTTTATACTGCAGACATTAAATGTTATTATATAAATGATGCAAATTTTACAGTTTATAAAAATAATACTAAGATATTTAATTTTTTTTTTTTTTATATAATATTATAAATTGAACAAATTTAATTGTATATACTGATGCGGTAAAAAAAATGCGTTTCGAATGTTTTGATAAGAGTTCATTTAACAATTTAGGAATAATAATATTACATTACACGAATTATACGAGCTTACTTTTAAACATTTCATTCGTGATCAAAATCAAATTTAAAAACAATAATATTAAAGTGGTAAAACTGTAAAAAATTTCCAAATTTTCCTAATTTTAAGTATATAACATATAATATAATATCATATAGGTATTATAATATGTTCGATCAGGAAACGAATACAGTAAAATTATTATTATTATGAAAATTTTAATGGCTATACGAACACGAAATATATTCATTCGATTATATCATAATACATTATAACATACTTTTATACGAGAAATTGTCATTTTCCTAGGGTGAAAACTCGAAATAATCAACCATACTAGTGTTAAACTGTATATTTATATAATGCATTCTTCCCGTTTAGAATCACGACTTCTGTAATTTCACGTGTCCTAATTCGATTTATTTGCTCGATTTTTCTTTTACAACATACAAGTTATACCTATATATAACGTTTAAGGGATGTATTTGATACGTTCGAGTGATTCGATCGCACATGGTTTATTTTAATTTCACCCTCCGGAATGGGTTAACTGTCCCGGTGTAAACTTTTACCACGGTTGAAATAATGAAGTTAATTATTTTTTCTCCGCTAACATTATATTATTTGCGAAATTCACTGAGAATTAAAATAATTAGAATTTAATTATTTATTTTATTATTATATTGCGCGTTAATAATAATAACTTGATTACTTTATTAACAAATTTTTCGTAAATATTTTTAATATGCGACGTTCACTCGTATATTGTATAAATCGAAAACATCGGATTTCCGCAATATCTGAAAATCCATTAAGCCTCGAGTGTGTACTTTTCGTGCATACACCAGATCTATACGCCGGATACAAAGAAAAATCACACGTGCCTACTTCATACTCATAATATTACGTATATATATACATTTGCAATAAAATACACAAGTTTAAATGGATTTCATTCATATACCCTGCGTATAACCGCTTTCGGTATAATATATGTATCTTTTTCGTCGTCGTTTCGCAATCGTCGTCGTCATTTTCAAGTATTTCTTTTCGTGAAAATATTTATTTTTTATCGTATCGTATAGTAACGATTAACCATTTAGATTTTTACCAATGTTATACTCTCACTATATAACTGCTGATGGGATACTGGTGTGGATGAAAAGCATTTCCGTTATCACAGTGTTCGGGTGGAAAAATCATTTCTTTGAGCGCGTCACCGTTAGGACGTTCGACGCAGTGAGTCCGATGGAATACGGTTAACAGACGGAAGTAGCTGTTCGTGGGCAAAAAGCCTGCGTCGGATTGAAAGGCATTCACAATCTATAGTCGTTTTATTTAAATTATTTTCGAGTGTACAGTCTGATCGGACCACAGTAGACCGTCGTATGCTAATTTCAACCAGTAAGGGACTCATTCGCACTGATCGGATACAATATTTATCTAAATTTTGAACATAAACAAACAGCATAATATTTAATAAAAAAATGATTTGATTATGAACAGAAATGGTTCCGAAATACCACTAATTCAGTAAAAATATTATATGATAATGTCTATGCATATTGCATATAGGTTAGGTTAGGTACAGTCCATAAATAGTGATTTTTCTGCAGTATATATTAGTCTCTTTTTCCATACATACAATCTGAGTTACTCAGTCACTCAAATTAATTTTGAAAAAAACTGAAACTAATTCTAAATATTCTAATAAACTAATACTGAACTATTCGATCAGCTCTTCATTTTTTGATTTTAGTTTCATTAATCAAGATTTTAAAGTAATATAAATTAACGGGATTAAATTTATCAATAACATAAAAAAACTTATTAAATATTAATATTACGAGGTTAGGCTAAACTATATAAACTATATAACTAATAAACTATTTTAATCGATCGTTATGGAAATCTATAAACTGTTTTCGATCGCTTCGGAGTGAACGATGATTGTTCGTGGAAGGGACTAAATGTTTTCAACTTTGACGGTCCGAAGGAAAAAATGACGAAACCATTTTTAATAGAAAGAAGAGAAAAAGTTGACCGCGAACTCTCGGCACTCTCGAGGCCGTACGAATGACGGCAGAATATTAATAAGAAAAAACACGAAAAAATCAATGGAAGAAAATATGACGGTTTTTTTTAGCGTTTTATAAGTTGAAAAGACATATTATACTTGTATGTATATAAATAATAATTTCTAATATAATTGTGGCGACGCGAAGTTTTTATCGAAGAAGAAGAAGTCAATCTATAACTTTTAAGAGGAAATTTTTTCCCAAATCCAATGAATTTCACGAGACACCGACGTATAATACGAGTATACTTATATATTGAAAAACCATTATTATATGGTTCGTTAACCTCCCCAAAAACTTGGACCATCCACGACACATCCGTCCCTTTTTAGTATGAAGCGTTCTGTTCGTGAAAATACCTTTTGGCGTCGGTACCGAATTTATAATATCGACTCGTGAGATTTCTTATTTTCTTTCGGTCGGCCGAATTTTATTTTAATATATTTTGGGTTGGAATAATATTATTCTGCCCGCGGTCGATAGTATAATATTATATTTTATTGTATAATATATTATATTTAATATTTAATGGTTTTTAATCGTTCGACGCAATTAAAATATAGTTTATTATATACGCGTAATATCATTCGAATTTTAAATATTATATTAAACTGTTCGTTGTAAAATATTATAGTATTTATACTAGTTTAGAAAGAAAATGCACGACGGAGCGAATTATTCATTTTTGTTTTATGGACGACCGCCATCATCCGTTTATGTGCGGGACGCGAAGGCGGATGAAACGGACGAAAGAAATATTATACCAGAGACAGGATTTCGTCGAGTGTGCGTTTGGTCAATAGTCTTATATATGTATTTAGTATTTTATTATTAATATAATATGTCTATGAATTAATTTGTTTCAATAAAATAATAGAATCTGTATTATTTAAATTGTAATATAAAGTCGGATTATAATAAAAATATAAAATATCGTTTGGGCGGATTTAAAAAAAAAAAAAAAATTTAATATAATAAATATTATTAATCAAAATAATATGTTTAGGGTTACTACTCTAATTACATACAAATGTAATTTAACATAACACTACGTGTCCGTACGAAATAGGCGATCAAACGACGTGTAATATCTTTTATATATATATGCACGCGTTGAATATAATATCCTGTTGACCAGTGATTCTCAATCGTGTATCTTCTAATTATTACATTAGTACCTACGTAACGAGAGCTACCCGAAACAATTGGTTGACGACCCCTGCACAGGTTGAGAGTCACTGCCGAGAGCGCACGTTCAATTTGCATTTTTCAAAATAACGTATATCATATTGAACAAAATTAGTACGCCATGTTTTTTTTTTTTCATTATTATTATTATTGTTAGTTTTTTGCGACGCCTGATTAAAAATTAAATCATCGTATTATGCTAAAATTCGCAATCCTTTTATAATTAAATTCGGTTAATCTGCATGGCGTCAAGGGACGTTTAATTTGAAAAAAAAATACAATATTATTTTAAAACACATACGCCACAGTCGAGGCGGATAATAATAAATATATAATATTAATATTTTTGTTTAGACATTATTACCATCCGCGTAGATAAAAAATATTTTTTCGGACGTAACTCGTATATTTTTATAAGTACGTTAAAAAAATACGCGTTTGAAATAATTTTTTTATTCGTTCTTATATTATATACAACGTTACTGCAGTAAATAAATTTTATAATATTTCCGTAATTCGGTGGCGTTTTCGTGATATCGTCGTTATTTTGTCACTATCAAATCAAGTCCCCACGCAGGTACAATTTGTGTGTACGTTATTTAAATTGAACGATATGAACACCTTATACGAGTACATCGCTGAGAGTCATATAGATTAAAACCACCTGTACGATTAACGCCGAATGACGTTTTTTTTTTTTTTTTTTTTTTATTATTATTATTATTATTATAATGTATATTTTTCGTCGACGATTTGAATGTTATTATAATAATATGCGTATACCGCAGTCGCGGAGAAAGGACGTTATAACTCAACCGTTTCTTTAATCATTTCTTATAATATCCCAGTGGTTATTACTTATTGTATACATCCGGTTCAATTAAGAGCGGCACGTTGCGTCCAGTTTGTATAAATAACGTAATAATTATATAATTGATTCCGCCGGACGATGGCGTGTGCGACGTGTTCGGACCTTAAGTGTGTTTGTTTTCTACGACCTCCCCGAGAACGTATAATATATGTTATATTATATTGTTTTTGTAATCCAATTTATTTTTAAAAATACTCCGGGACACGAATCTTTCTTATATATTGTAATTATATTAATAGGAATTATAATAATAATATGTAGTAACTTGTAAGTCGAATCCCACGCTTTAAGAAAAATATAAAAAATAAATGTGGGTTTGAGTGATGCGAGTCTAATATTAAAATATAATATTTATTATTTACACGATTCGTGTGACATATGATTGCGTATGATATATTAAAAATAATAATTATAACAATAATACGATGTGAAAAAAAAAATACTTATCATCTCGTATTTTAATATTTTTGGCACGGCTTTCGGTTGTTGGATAAATAATAACGATAAAAAAATAAATAAAACGAAAAAAAAAAAGAAAAAAAGCACGGTTCGTTAAGCGTTTCGACGTCCGATCCTTTCAAACGACCATATAGTTAATATTATCCACAAGAAGCGTAACGGACGACTCGTGTCTTGCGCGTGTGTCGGTTTGATTCGCGCGTTTCGGATATAAAAACGCAAAACGCATAAAACCCTAACCGCGGTATATGACGACAATTCGCATAACCGCAATTGACGAAGTTGTTTCTCGTACATACGTATGTATGCGTTACAAAAGTATTATATACGTATATTATAGTCGCATTTCACCGAAAAATACACGAAATTGGAAACAATTTTAATCTATACCCGAAATTATTTCCGTTCTTTTTTTTTATATTTTTATAAACACGCCGATTACCTACAACTATTTCATGGAAATATTTAAATCGTATTGCTTTTCGTCCGCCTGATATAATCCGGTATATATAACGTATACATTTTGTTGAGACGTGCGTTTTGGGTACAGTCACGTAAATTTGTGTTTCGTCGGCACACCCAAACAATATATATATTTTATTTTTCCTGTATAATATACCTTATTTACTTATCGCCAGACGTTATACCTGCGCCTTTATCGTACAAGTGATAAAAACGGACAAATGTTGTTACTCTTCTCGAAATTATACAAATTCGTTTTTCGGCGTTTGCGATTACGATCGACGACCGTCTCCACCCTATACGGCAAACTGCAGCCGGGTCCAAGTACTGTCGTAAATATATATAACGACATAATTGTCGGGTCGTCAATTTTATTGAGCTTGTAAAAATAAACAAATACGAATATATATATACACACACACACACACATAATATATACGACCCGTGTATAAGGGATGGAAATATATGGTAGTGTTGTAAACAAGTTCACGACCGGGTTGGTTTCTCTCTCTCAGTGTTTTATACTTTTATTACCGCGCGCAATATAATAAAACTCGCGGGGGGTGCGAGTGCGTCTGTATATGGGGTTGTTTCCGGGAACTCGGAGACGATAGACACTAAAAACACCGATATCTCTATATCGCGTACAGGGTGATTTTTTTAATCTCGACCCGGGTACGTTCATTTTTTCGGTCTGCATTCTGCAGTAGGTAGGTATATAATATATTTTTCACAATAATATATTACTGTTATTCGACGATTCGCTATCTCGTATTTTTAAAATATAATTTATAACCTATTCATAGTATTATACGTATATAATGTAACAAGAAAATCGATCTATCGGGAAATTCTATTATTATCTCTTACCTGGTTATAGGTTATACGAAATATAATCACCCTGTGTGTGGTGTGTATGTCACGCCGGAGGACGGGAGATAAGACGTTGCAATCAAATTATATAATATTATATAAAATATTATATCGTATAACGTCGTAGTAGTTTTTCCACCCTCCGGGAAACGTGCGGCGGTACTTACACGTGCGCTTGTTAGCGTCGTCGTTTCCCCTTCGGCCAGGTACACGTCGTGTAGACGTATCCGTCTAATGCATCACTGCGGGGATTCTTCGTCTAACTTCTATATAGGTACCAGTGAATATTATAATAACCACGACCGCAGTTGTGTGTACGACGATAATAATATATTATTTTAATATTACAAGAGGTTCGGTGCTGAGAGATTATCGAGCTGAAAGAGACCAAAATTTTCGTTAAATAAAATCGTCACCCTCCTAAAATATATATATATATATGATATATTTATATTATATTATTCTAACGGTGTTTTCTGTTCATTCGTAAATTCCTTTCGAAATTAACGTCCAAACTCGTTTACGCGACTTTCAACCTATTCCAGTTGAGTTAATACGACGTGTGTTACGCGGTTGAAATTCGTTTGTAATACGATATTTTCTTTATACGTATACAGAACGATCGCTGTGATTGATATTACGAACAAAAAACAGAAACTAACGAATAATACACGTTTTCAACGACCGTACGCGTATAACGAAGAATTTGTTTTTTCACCCTGCAGTCTATTTTTTTTTTAATTAAAATTCGTAATAATATTTTAATTATATACAAACTACAATAACTTAAAAAAATACGATTTGACAAATATTAACACCTCGCGTTTTATAAACGTTTACACCCATCTCACATGATCTATACCTTATAATTAATGTACATTTTTTTAGTAATATACGTTCCATTAAAACGTACGTTATAACTTATAAGCTAATAAAATGTGATAGAACGGACAGAGTATACTTTTATATAGGTGTGTTTCTTAACGATCGGAACACAACAAATCACTATAATAATAATAATAATAATAATAATAATAATAATAATAATAATAATA
>JAIUCT010000032.1:66599-148728 GCA_021307375.1 Tetraneura akinire
TAATAATAATAATAATAATAATAATAATAATAATAATAATAATAATACTCGTATAATAATATTGAAAAATCGTTCTGCGGCGGCGTTTATTATTATCATCATTTTCTTCTTCTTCTGCTCTCTTCGTCTTCGACCTCAGTTTATTTATTTCGACCCGAGCGTGCATAACAATATACGAATAATAATATCACGTTAATATACATTAGAAACGACTTTTTATTACCTCACTCGACGTCTCGTCTCTATAATAATATACATAATACATGTAATGCACTATTCTAATAAAACAAATTACGGATATATAATATATGATTTTCCAGTGTTTGTAACCTAACCCAACCCGACCTCTTAACTGGATTGTTCTTACAATCCATCAAATTTAATAATAATAATATTATTATTTATTTATTTAATTTTTTTTAAATATATATAATTACATTTCGAGTTCCACCCGCAGCGCGATGACTGTTCGTTATAACAATATGCTTATACACACGCGTGCTCACAGCACTCAAGTTCACGTCGAGGAGCGATACTTACAATGATAATATTGTTATTGTTTACGTTACATCATTCGGACGCGTGTTTTATAATAATTGGGGCAATAGGAAAAGTAGAGACACGCGGTGAGAATGAGGTTAGGTATATGACCACGGTTATGGTCCGTGGGTGGCCGTGTCCGACCGTATAATATATACCTAATTATACAATAATCTACCTGACGGGCGGCCACACATAGTGTTTTCCAGTCCTCGCCCTCCCCTCAAAATCCGACAGTCGCCGCCCCCGTCATAATACGTTGTAATGATACAAGTTACCGGCATTAATTTTGAAATATATTATAATATATTATACGCAAAACGGCAATTTGTCTTCGATTCCGATTTGTTTTTTCACACTTTCGAACGGTCTTAAGGAAACAACATATAGTAATGACGCGAACGTTTAAACGTGTTTCGTTTTTAAACGCTACATTATGATTATTAAATATTATATTCTAACGATTTATTTATTATAATATATTATACATCATATCATAACATATTATGTTTATGTACGATTCTTCTTTTTTTTTTTTTTTTTTAATAAAGGAAAGGATCAAAAAAATAGCTTAAAGTTTTAAACTGCGGAGTCTATCGTGATCGGATCGTTTTTGTCTCTGTTGTCTGTTCCATTGTCAAAAAAGCAATAATTTTTCACATTCTTATTTTTTTTTTTTTTTTTTTGTCAATTAGCCTTCGCTTTTCTATACGAGTCCAACTCGATTTACATTTTCGTTTTATTTAAAGTTACCGTGATTATGGTTAACGGTCACGTCGGAGTTGCGTATCAACCGTTTACCGGAAAGAGATCCGACAATTTTTTTTCATTAGCTCGAATTATTTGAATAAGAACTATTTGTATACGTTCCACGTTCGGTAATATTGTATATTTTAAAAAAGTCACCTTTTTTTAATCTCTTAAATTAGAGACACGTTAATAAAAATGTCGGGTTATAATACACATAAACACCTATAGTCTATAATTTTGTATAACATTATTTTTACAAGATTCGAAGAAAAAGTTGAAATTTCGAAAAATATTAGATTGGTTATAAATTATAATACTTTGTAATATACTCGTAAATACGTAAAATTGTACAGGTATACTAAAAGTAATAAATTACAATAGTGTATATTAATAATTATTATTTTATCTGTTTTTTTTTTTTTTTAAATTGGGCCTATTCAACTTGGCCCCATAACGGACTGTTTCAAAAATATATTCGGTATACGCGAACGCCTAATTCGATTTTTGTTGTTTAACTTTTACGAACGAAAAATTAAAAACAAACGCGTTTTCAAAGCGAAAAAAAAACTCGACCCTACACATACGACGTTTCGCATTTCGCTCGAGCGCATTTTTCTATATACTCGTTTCGCGGTTTTGCGTGCCGCGTGTTGGAACACACAGAGGTTATACCTTACCGTTTATAAATAAATGCGAAACGTTTTCCCTCCACAAGTGGCGTTTAATGGCCCGAGAAAACACATCCGGCGGGATGAAATACTGTGCCTTTCGTCTAGTCTACTTCTGTACGTTTCGTAATGACAATAATATGTTCACAGGTCTATTTATATATTTTATAATACATTGGTGAAATTGTCGACGGCGCGTCGCTATATTATGTAATGTCGAATGGGAGAAATTTAAAATTATAACCTTTCTTCGTGCCGGACCCCGGACGACCCCTACAGATTCTGACTGCGACTTGGCGTACTCGTCATCGATACATCGTCGAAAGAAAAACTAAAAAACGTCTTATAATTTAACTTTTATGATACAAACGAGATTTAAGAGCGGATAAAATATTATTATTCCATTAACCGATTATTATAACCGATTTTCACACTTTACAACGTGCGGTTTCGTAAGTTCGTTTAGAAATCGGATAACTAAATAAAAATATATAATAAAAATAATAAAATCGACGAACCCGTTTTAGTTTCTGCAGACGACGTTTTCGTACTCTTTAAACCGGAACGCGTATAATTATTATTTTCTATTCGGTGTTTTCGTCCGGATTTCCGTTTAAGGAAATATTCGACTGACAATATTATATATATATATATTTTTTTTGTATCCGTTGAAAACAAACCTGTGTAATAAGTCGCGCGCGTCACATTATATTATAACGATTTACGTTTCGAAAAGAGCACTTCGTCCACGCGACAAAACGTCACGAACAGACGGTAGATAATTTTCGAGGAAAAAGGTCGTCTCGCAGGTGAAAACGATAATATAATAATAATTATAATTATTACGTCCTACAGTGTCGATTTCTCCGAAATAAGATATCGTATTGTGATGTACGCATACACATACTACACATCATATTGTATTTTATAACAGATATACGAGGATCGTAAATATATCGAAATAAGGTACGAAATAATATTATAATTTCGACATCGTGTATTACGCGCAGATACGATTTATGAAATACACAATAATAATAATAATAATAATAATAATAATAATAATAATAATAATAATAATAATAATAATAATTGAAGTCGTGTTGTGCGTGCGAGCGTGAAAAGAATCCGAGAGAATGCAGTTTTGACAAAATGGTATGTGACAGTGCACGGGTCTGCGCATATATATATACCCATCGGAGATGTTTATCGGACAAGCATGTCTGGCACGTTTTGTGTCTCAAACTCTGGTATTATATATATATATATAATATGTACCCAACATCAGAGGGAGAGTTTGACCGGTTCGGCAATAATATAATAATAATTAATAATGTACGTTGGAATCGTCAACTCACGACGAGGAAACATGTGTAATAATAACGAGACGAGGACATTATAATATTATATAATATATATATATATATATCGTGTTTGGATTTTTAATTATTATTCTGTAATCGAATATCGAACGCAATAATACGAGCATATTGTATAATTGTATAATAATAATTCGATTCAAGGACGTTTCTCCGCGCGCAAGGATGTTCGACATCGCTATACGCGTTTGCGATGTATCCTCCTCGCAAACGCGTGTGTAGTTGACGACAAAGATTATAAATTATTATCAACCCGAAAACGATAAACGTTACTGTTATTTATTCGTTTATTTATTATATTTTTTGAAAACGGACGCTGTATATACCATCTGCGGGACGGGATCGTTTTGAAAAAAAATAATAAATAAACATCGATGTTAAAATGCTGTCGGTCGTAAAATGTATTAACGTTTATGTTATGATGATAATAATAATATAACAAGATAATATTATATACGTATATATAGGCGCGTTCGATACCACGAAAACCTCCACGGTGTGCGAGTTTATTGGTTTCCGCGTCGTTTATAAGGTACGTTGCAGAGACGGTATTATTTTTTCGAATTTGGACGCGTTTGAACGAAAAACGTTCGCCGTTTATCGTCGGGCAAAGCGTATTTTTTTAATTTTTTTTTTTTTTCATTTAATTTTATTGCGCGTTACGGTCGCATTTGCGGTTTAACATTTGAGTGACGTCAAACGTCATATTATATTATGATAATAATAATGAACTATGGTTACCGCGTTATATAGTACCTATATATAAATATAATACGTCTTTGAACCGCGTTAACGAGGTACACAACACACTCGTATACGCCGAGTACACGGTCGGAAGTTTTATTGTACAAAGAATATTATAATAATTCGCTCTTTAACGGGGACCGATTGTCGCCTAAAATAGGAACCATTTTCTCGTCTCCCCGCCTAATGCTATGTATTGCGGCACGCGGACAATGCGATCCCGTCGGAATAACGCGTCACGCGGCATTCGCTCCTGTCGCGGTTGAACGACCTTATACATTATACACATCAAAATATAATATTTATCCATCGAAATCTCGATCATTTATTATATAATAATAATAATACGTACAGTGTACAGAACCATTGTTGCGGTAACCTCGCGTCACAGACCGAGTCTCGCACGATGAGATTATATAATATCGTTTTTATTGTATACACGAATTTCGGATCGTGAAATTTGAAAATTCTATAACGACGAACGTGGTATGACGTTATTGCTAGTCGAGGAACATACACGTAGATTTTGATCTAAGACAGTATAATATAATCGGGGCCCGAAACAGAAATAATTGTAGTTGGTGTATACATATTTCCGAAAAAGATAAAAAAAAATTGTTGGTTTATATAACGTAATACGCGGTTACTTTAACCCGACGGCGTATTGACGGTTAGGAATTTAGGAGTTTTTGAATAATATATACATTTTATTTATTCGTTTATGACAATTCCGATACGCCATAAACGCGTTATTTCCATCATATCAGCCGGTTAGGTCGTCTCTACTGACGGATAACTACTATATACTTTATTTAATATGATATTGCCAATCATAAATTCTTATCGTACATTATACGATCGTATTTCATATCATATTTTTTGTGACTTATAAGGGCGCAGTATTTTTGATTTCGAGATTTTATGATCCATAAAAATCGTGGACTTATTTATTAAATGACCATATTACATTCTAATTTCCGGTCACAAAATTTAACGGTCGATTGTTGTATACATATATATAATATTATAATATATAATGGTGCACGCGTTTTGCAGACTCCTTTGAATCGATCGGTCAACGGACCACCGAACATTTTACCGGTCGATTGTTATTGTACGTATACCGACAAAGTGTGAGTTCGTGCAGATTAGCCCCCGATCCCTTATTACGCGGTTTGGGATTTCCACTCTTATATATTTCTCTGTCCGTCCGTGTCGTCCTTATCTCACCCGATATATAATATATAATATAATCCCTCAGGTTAGGTTATATATATATTATAACAAAGGATATAAAATATATAATATTCTGTTACGGTAGCGCGTATTATTATATAATATACAATATTATATATACTGGCTGCGTGCACACGCGTATCGGTCATAAAGTATGCAGCAGCGGTAACACCGGTAACAGTGGTCGCGCAGTGAGATACCGGGTTCGGTTTATTGAGGATTATATTATAATATAATATTATATCGTACCTACACCGTTTTACTCTCCTCGTCGTATTTCTCGGTCACGCTCGACGCTCCTATGTATACGTATAACACACCGAGGACGAACCCCATTGTATATACGATATATATATACTGTTCTCTTAGGTCGGTATATTTATATATACAAATAAACTCACGTATTATATATATATATATATATATATATATATATATATATATATACGTATGTATTTAATATAAGGTAGGTTCTGTCCAATTATTTACCCTTTGTCTACCCGCACATCGGAATCCACAGTCGCATTTAAATTTTATCTCCTCCGTCGACCGACACGATTTCTCGGCACAAATGCACAATAATAATTAATATACGAACGAGGAAATAAAAAACAAAACGCGTTGTTCATTATTGTAATATTATTTATATTATATGGATACGGCAGCGTTATTCATGTGGTTCGTTTTCGTGTCTTCTCGCGCGAATGTTTTGTCGGCCGATATGCGAACGAGATATTCCTATTATTATATTGTATTGCAGTCCTGCAGGACGACCGACGAGCGCGATGTCCGGTTCGTTAATATTTCTTATCTATACCTAATCGTAATTTATAATTTGGAAAAATCATTCTCGTGGAAATATTACGTTTATTATATAATTTATTTTCAAATACTTTTTCGATTTTACAAACTCATTTTTTTTTTTTTTTTTTTTAATTTTTATCACCCCCGGTTGGGTTAAGCAAATCAAAATAGGCTATTGAAACTTCGGAAAACAAGAAGAGTTTGCATAAGGTGTTATGTCGAAAAAAGAATAAATTAAACGAATTATAAACGAGTATATTTTAAATACACCGCGGTTAATGTGTGTAAAGATATCCTGCAATATCCATACGTGTATGCAATATTAATTACAATGTTGAACATAATATTATTATGAATTACATAATAATACGCTTACATACGCGTGTTCTCGATTTTCGATCTTTCCATTTTATACGTACCTCTTTATAGTTATCGTTATTTTATTCGCGTTTTTTAATATGTCTTGTACTTGTATTAATACGTTTTTTTCTTCTCGTTTTAAATCGAATATTATAATAATAATATTAAAATAATGAAATCGTGTCGTGGGTTTTTGTTACGTTTATATCAGATTTCGATACATCATTTTGCTTTTTATAAATCCCGCAGTCGATTTCTTTAAAGATCTACGTCGCGTCTGTCAAATTTATCAATATACAATATACCTATATAATAATACGTTTTGACGTAAACTATATTACGTATTACGTATATATATATATTATATTGTTGGAAATATTAAAACAAATCGATGATTCATCCAAAAAGCGTCCGAATGATTTATTCGATTATTCTGAAGATAAATGTTTTCTTAAATATAAATAGGTACCTATATAAAAATGTATACGTTAATAATAATATAGGTGTACTTTAATCTTACGGGTTATAACCCATACATCGATGTCAATTTTAACGTTGCGTCGTCGTAAAAAATGTGAAACGCATCTATAATAATATTATATATAATATATTACAAACATGAGCATAACTATATAATATGTCGAGTTAATGTTATAATTTGATATTCTACGCGTTTTCTATATTATAATATAATATATCTCGCATGATTTCTCGACTTTGGATCTATCGCACGCCGTTTGCATACCAATTGATTTGACATGAATTTCGAAATATCGAAAATAACTACTCGTAATAATGTAGGATATCTGATTTTTTTATGTTTTTTATGTAGAAATTACCATAAAAATATATTTTTCTACCAACAGTTGAACTGCATTATTAATATCAATTTAAAGAACGGCCAGTGGCTCGTATGTATATAACGCAATGTACTCGTAGTGTGATATGTCACAGTCGAGGATTAGTCGGGTTAATGACAACCCAATATTTATTCTTTAAGTATTTTTATTTTTTAACGTTCATTTTCCGAGTAACTGAATTATTCTGTTTATTCCGACCAAAGCTTATAATTATTATAATCGGTAATTTATTCAATAAGGATAATTCATTATACAACGACTGTACTACGTTGAAATAGCACATTAAGGGAAAGTACATTTTTTTACCCGTCCCCTTTCTTGTTATTATTATTTTCCATTCCACGGATGACGCTGGCGGTAACTCCACAATTTAACTCAAGTCTATTATTATTATTATTATTGTTATTGTTATTGTTATTGTTATTGTTATTGTTATTGTTATTACGTTGCTGCAGTGATAATACATAATAATAATATGCGTAAAATATGCTAAAAAGAAGGCGTCTAAAACTGTATACAATATACTGCAGTAAAAAGTTTGGTCGTTTTTTCGCGTGTCCGCTCGAAAAATATATTTACATATTTTTCGTTGACGTTCATGCTGAATTTTTATATATATATATATATATTTTTATATGTATATATATAATATATATAAAAAGTCGTTTAAAAACAGATCAGGGGAATATTTGAACGGGGTGTTAAAGAATAATAATAAACAAAAATATGTCTACGGGCGGCAAGCATGGGAAAAATAAATACGCTCTTATTTTGCATCACAATATTATAATTATTATTATAATGTATTCAGTTTTAGAAGCGTTTATCGAAATATTCGCCCCGTCGTCGTCGCGATAAAGTTTTCGTATTTTTTCTTCGTTTTTCGTTTGTTGTTGCTGTTTAAAAAAAAAAAAAAATAAAAAAAAGCGATCTAGACCATTAAACAATGTTTCCCAAAAGATACTCTCGCCTTAACTTAAAAGGTACCTAAATGTATATACAAAATATAAGAAGTTTCGACGTCGCCTCGTCGCGCTCTTATTGTTGTCGAGTTTGTGTGCGAGTTTATGGTTTCGGAGGATTTAATTTGAATTTCCCCCGTCGAAAGTTCTAAGCCACATTGCGTTATTAACGCTTTGATTTATTGTCGTGTTCAGTTTTCACATAATTAATGTGTTTTTGAAATATTCGGGACTTGGGGATATTTTATATACATATAATCAAAATGATTTAATTTTTCCCCGAATGGAAAACCGTCGACAGCGCGTCTCGTATATTATATTTTATTATATGATATATATATATAGGTACTTAACTATATTACAATGGAGCTGCCTATCATCGCGCACACTAATAACACGCGTGGGTTAGTATAAGTAGGAGGTATACATTCCTTCTTTTATAAGGGTATATAAATTTTTATTTTTTTTTTTTTTTAGTTATTTTCATTTCACCGTGCGTCGTTTTTTCATAGAGTATATATTATGTACACGATTATTAAAGAGACGAACAAATAAAAACATAAAAAAAAAAGAACGGTTTCCGCGGTAAATTTCGAAACGAGTATTACAAAACAGCGCCGCGGAAGGGAAAAAAATGTGAGGTATGTAAACAAAAGGAATTCGAACTTTTATATAAAAAAAAAAAAAAAACAATGGCCTTCGTTCGTGGACTTTTGTTTCGAATCAGACCTCGAACGAGAGAGAGTAAAATATTATAATATATATATAATAATAATAATAATAGTAATAATAATGTTTGGCGTTAACGAAAATAATATATTTTAAACGTCTATATGTTATAAAAGTATATAATATTAAAAATATTGTAATACGCGCGTACCGCGTCGAATCGAATCGATCGATGAATTACATCACTGTACCGGCGGATAACGCAATGAAATCACGAAAAGTAATATTGTTCCGACAACAAAGTGCGAGAATATTGCGATTTTATTTTACTTAAAAAATATATATATATTTATTAATTTTGATATTATTTAAAAACGAATGTGTACGACGGACAATTTTATAACGATTTTCTCGTATAAGTCGTAAACGGGCTACACAAACTTATTGGAAACGATACGATTTTGTAATGTTATTACATTTTTGTATTATTATGAGTGCATAACCTCACACTTTATAATGTATTATGTAGTGAAAGTACGACTATGTAAAATATAATATTATATCGTGACCTGGGTATAAAATTATATTAAAAAACTCATCGGGGAAGAATATCGATAACCGTTAGGAAGGCGAAAAAAATCCTATTTACACGTATGACGTTTAAAACTGAAATCAGTAAAAAGCACTATAGTAAATTAAATCGTCGTACGAAACAAAATATACCTCCTATATACAATATATTTTTTTCCCCTTATTCGTATATATTATTATAAATATAGCGTGCCGATCTCGTATATCGACGTTCGTCTTTATCCGAAGTTTTGTCGTTGGAATTCGCGACGAAATTATAGCATACAAAAAGGATAATATTATTATTATATACGAACAGAGTATTATTTTTTTTTTTATTTTTTTTTTCCACGACGAACACTCGAAAATCCGGCCCGTAATTGGTTATTATATTATTATATTATATTTAACACGATTGCGGAGGGGAATCTACCGCGCGGTCCATCGTGCTCTCGTCGACGAGGATCAATTGACGTTGTCTCTTTTATTTCAATTTATTTTCGCAAAACGATTTTTTTCCCTCGATTACCAACAGGAAGCTAATATACAATTTCATTCCAAAAAGACGCCCTCTTCCGTTCACTCGCGGGAAATCGCGGTGGAAGCGGTACAGACGCGAATAGGAAACGCAATAATAATAATAATAATAATAATAATAATAATAATACAATATAAAATATTTCGAGGAGAATTTCATTTTTGAATTTATATTTGAATGAAATATAAATATATATTATTATTTTATTCCTCTGTCGACACTCTCGAAAACGTCTTATTATATTATATGTATAAATAACAATATAATAATATAAAATACGATTATCTTACGCGTATATACGTTAGGTAGGTTATATACATCAGAAAGACGTCAAGAGAAACGAGACGTACGTAAATGAGTCTATTGTTATATTTTATATAACATTATAAATTATTCAAATTATTACGTAATTTTTTGTGCTCGCGATTGAAATATTATATCCCATTCGATTCTCGAAACGTTCGTGTCGTCGTTGTAATCGATACGAGTCCAACTGCGTTCTTTTTTTTTAATTTTATTTTATCGAAGACGACGGGCGTCGTTTGTAGTGAGTGACAAATTTGACAGTTTTATCAGATCGACGGACGAATAATAAAATATAATAATTTATGGACCGTTCTTAATACGATTTAGGTGTCCGTATCGTATACATTACCTGGGTATATACTTTTATACAATAATATATACGGTGAAGTCTACGTACATATATTCGAATTTCCTCGTTTCGTCGGTTTAAATTAATCCGAAATACATCACGCGAGTGTGGTTATCGCGGTTATTTTGTGAGTTACCATTAGCCGGCGATGACCGCGAACATATGAGTGTAAATATATAATACACGTAATTATATTTTATACCGTAGTGGAGTCGGTTATTTTTATTTCACGAATTCGCGCGTTTATTATACGAGATTCTGCTAGACAACGTTGCACGTTATAAACGACCCTTAAGAAAACATCTTGGAAATATCGCCTTTTCTTCTCCGACACGTATTAATATACGTTGTGTGCGCGTATAATATATACAGGGCGTTAAGAGAAAAAACGCAGATGACGTTACAAAATGTACGCAAAAATTAACGATAATATATACAAATTATATTATTTTTATAATATTCGTTTATCGGTACCATTGTGTAAAGTATATTTATTAACCCCGGTAACGGTTAGTAGCAATTAGAAATTTTCGTCGATGAATCGTAACCAAAGTATTTTTGAACACCCTGTTGTACGATAAACGACTGCGTTGCGAAATCATAAAATATTACGACGGAAACAATATATAACAAATAAATTAATAAAACGACTGACACGCGGTGTTAAACGCGGAGTATACTTATATCCACGTGTGTTTAGAATTTGAATTTAATAATAATCATAATAATAATAATAATAACAGGCGCTTTTCGATTCGTTTTCGGAAAGTTTTCTATATCTTCATGGACCATTCTCTCGATATTATTATTACAACATAAAATACTATTGCTATTGTTATTATTAGATTATCCGCAAGAAACGGTTATACATCCCGTTTATATAATACGAGACTCTTAGAACACAAGAGAGGTATAAGTGACATTTTCGAAAAAATGGAATTATGTGCACGACTGAACTATACAAATTTTCCACTTTACTCTGTGATAAAGAAATATGAGTGATTTATTCATTATAATATGCTGCGATCTACATCTAGCATCAAATCCGTTATTAAAATAATACAATATACATCTGTTTGTAGATTTTTTTTCTGTTTGTGATTTAGGCAACTTTGAGCTGGATCGTCTTGAAATTCAAATAACGTCACTTATATACCCCTCGCATTTAAGGCGCCTCGTAGGCTCGTACGATATAAATTATATAATAACATATAATAGTTGTGTTGAAACCATATAATTCTCTCTTCCGTACGTTTTTCTGAAGAATACTCTATGATATCAACGCGACATTAATATAAAAACAATATTTTTAAATAAATTAGGCGATATAACCGTCGTTTTTTTATATACCTACACGTTAAATTATATTATTAAAGCGTATTTTAAATATTTTATCAATAATATCATATTGTTATATCGTTTTTTTAATCGTTCGTCGTGCACACACGACTGTCACTTATTCCAGCGACTATTATCATAAATAATATACGCGTATAGTGGAAACATGCGGTTCACCGTTAACTTTAAGCAAACAGACCGATTATATACATTTGTATACGATATAATAATATAATATATATAATACGCGTGTGTTGAAATTCAATGAGACAGCTGCTGCATTTATATATTATATTATATGCATAACATATATTGACAGTGCGGATAAAACGATCTGCGTGTATACGTAATTATAATATAACGTGTACGAGGCGGGGAGAGAAAACAACGTCGAGCTTTCACAAACGAACTTACGAACGAAGTGGCAATTATAATAACAATATTTTGTATAATATATACGACATTTTTTAAAAAAAATTCTTTAATTACTATAATTTTCCAATTCTCTTCGGAAGACACTCCACTCATATATAATGTACACGAGTAATTTTCAATGTGACTATATATTATTATTATAATACGAGCATAATTGATTATAATATTATCATAGCCGATTCTACGAAATATAGATTTTGTGAAAATATAACGTTTCAATGTTTTATATATTTTTATATTGGTCGACGACGAAAAATTTCGATAAAATAATTCATGTATAATCGTATTCATATAATACATAGGTAACGTATAGGTTTCAAGGTTATGTGATAAACATAGGAAACTGATAAGTCTGATAGAAAAACACTTAAGAATTTAATATAATATTAACACAATCAAATTATTAAAACCAATCACGAATAATCAAGAAAATATAACAGAAGTTAAAGAAATGTCAAAATAAGAATAATCTGTTAAATTGGGATTGAAATCCATTACAAAATATAACTTGTTAATAATATTAAACCGACATGACACTCATCGTTTGATGTCGTCTTGCGCGAGGAACGCACACTATATAAGGGAAATGTACGGTCAGTCGGTGTTTTGCAGATGAAGATGGTAACGTTGAATACGTATTTGCTCAAATAAAAGTAAATTTTTTGTGGATTTGAGTTTTATTTTGCTTAAATAAATTATCCACAAGTACTCAACAATAAATATATATGTATATACATATGTGGGTATACGACGAACGATGTTACAACTATATTGTAATATTTATTATACTCGACGAATGTTTCAGTATATAAACGAAAACGATATGTTTTAAATCCACGCGGTTTTAACGGTTTTTATATACAACGCAGTCGTCGATTTTAAACTAATGCTCATGGTCGTTTAAGAATATTTTTAGATCGCGTTCCGAATGTGTATTCTTCTTGCGGATTTCTGCGGACGTCGAAAAAATATACAACTGTTTATTGGTTTATAGTTATTCGTTATTTCCGTCCGAGTGGTCGCGAGAATTCCGACCTTATTCGATCATATTTTGCATTGATTTGGAGATATTTATTTAATACAATATACGAAGTTACCTTGGTTTATACCAAGTTATACTCGTACACGTGTTATACACATATTCGTTTCGCCTGGGGAGGTAATATTATTTATTGTATACCTGTAAATTATAAACGCGGTCCTTCTGAAAAATTTACCGACCGACGAACGCGATTTTAAATTTTTAACATAATATTATCCTTATTTTTCATATCGTTCAGGCGCGTATTATTATACGCGTATTTTTATTATTAATATTATCAATTTTCTCGTCCGTACGATTATTAATTTTTAATAAATAATTATAAATTTATAACGTACGTCGAAATGTAACAATAACTTGTAATGTCTGCCGTTAAAAATCGACACGCTCCGTTTGTTACACGCGTTTAAAAACGAATAATAATAAAATATTTAAACAAATAATAAACGAACGCGCATCGTCATCGTCCCCCGGACCGTCTGTGGGAACTCGCGGCTCGGCATTAATAATGTGGTCGGGGTCGTAGCCCGGAACGTCGATGATAATAATAATAATTACAATTATTATAAATATAATAATATTGTTATCGTTTTATTATAATATTGTTATCATCGTAACGATAATATTTGTGTGCATATACACTGGACGAATTTCCATGGATCAGACGACGATTGAAAGGCGTAAAAAACGCACTGGTAACGAACGAGTCGTGACCTTTGTGCACCGAATACGGACTGTACTGGGTTGAATTTCACAACGGATAAAATGCGTATTATTATAATTTACAGTCGATAATCACGCGACACACGCAGAGCTTGGACGGATTGTTCGAATAATATTGCACGATACGTACTCATAATGTTATATACAAGAACCGAAGTCACGGTTATTATTATCGCCCTCGTTCGGTTGGCGGCGAGAATAAAATTCTCCAGGTTTTTAAAATTCCTTTTCGAGTATTAAATTATAATACGTATAGGTACTTAAAAATCGTAAAATCGAACAAATTTCTGGTGAAATAATGATAGATATACTACGGGGATGGTCCATTTTTTTAATTTTAATTGCTCTTATACTGATTATAATATTACAAAAATGTACTTTTATTTATTGATAAAACGATAAAATTTTATTTGATAATTAATAAAGTAATTATTATAACACAAAGATTTCTTAAAATGATCCCTATCCTCAAATAAAATCTCCTCTAGATGCTCTTTACATGCGTTATTTTAATATATTATACATATAGCTTAATTAATAATATAGTCAATATATACAAAACGCGAAGATAAAACTATTTGGTCGATAAAAAAAAAATGAATTTTTATAATAATTTAGGACTAATCTCTATACTAGTGAAACTTGTTCGAAAATATATTGTAAAAAAGGTAATATTTTTTAAACGCGTCCCGAGAACTTTTCAAGACGTTTATTTTTATTAATGATGAATACGAATCGATGAGCGGTTATAAATGCGCGTACAACTTGATTTTGTAATTTTATCGTATTATATTTATAATTATTATAGTCGTTACAAACTGTCACTTAAACGGACAAAATTATGAACATTTTCAGAGTGAACCGAACACGATAAATAATATAATTCTGTCTTCGGTTATACACGTCACTATAATGTGCGCGGCGACTGGCGTCAATTGATGGCGTGACGATGACCGTCGTAGACACGCGGCGTCACAATGACGACGAATATAAATACCTTATTTCCTTATTCGATATCAGACTTTGAATCGATATTTTATATATTACATAATTATATGTTGTTATTATTATTACAACGGCTCGCGTGTCCTGGCAGAAATTTCAATTTTAATTGACCAAAATGTTTTTTTTATTGATCTAAAATAAGCGACACGTTTACGATAATATTATAATGTTATCATTATTTCATAATGATAATATGACTAGAATCAGGACTATACCGTAATCTTTTTCGGTTATTAAATATCGCAAACTATCAAAGTCTTTATTTTATACCTATGTATAATACGTAAATTCGCGAGTATAAATTATAAAAATAATATTATAACACGACTATTATTAGGTATATATGATTTTTACTATGTAATTTAACGCTAAAATCTTTTTTTCTATATTTTTTCAAAGTCGGATTGCTCTTTTTAATATCTTGTGTAAAAACTATATAGTTTTTTAATTTGTGTGTTAATATTCAATACCTATTAATTTAAAGATTAGTTAAAATTTATTAAATACGAAGTATTCTAAATTCAGCTTTTAACAAATACACGCATAGGTTAATTTGAATTTCAACGAACCTAACCTAATCTAAGGGGAGCTTAAAAACGCATATAAAAATAGAACAAAACGATTGCGATCAATTTCTTATTCGGTTATATATAGATAAAATATTATGATGGACAAAATATATTATTATTGTATTATATGTATATCAGGCAATCAGCATGGAGAATGAAAAAGCGTTCAAATTTTTTTTTTATAATGTTATATATTATATAGTTTTTACAATAGAAAAAGGCGTCGTCTCATCACAAATAATATATTATTATTCTTATCAATACCTTATAGTTAATGAAAATATGCACGCGTCTTGGATTATTTAGTTTTCACGTCTAAATAATAATAACGCGTTATCATAACTTATAATCATCTATATATATTTTATATAATTGTTGTATACCATAAAAACGAACCGTAACCGTTATAGTGGTTGACCCTTAAATTCAGGCGTCGGTTTTTCAGCTAACGAACCGTACGATACATATATATTATACTTTACACGTGGCAACGTAGCAATTATAATCCAAAGGATATATAGAAGATACGTGACCGTTGCAAATGTCTGACTTACAACCGCTCGGGTGTAGATGGGCAGGAGGAACGGCGTCAGGACGATATCTCACTAATGAACGACTGGTACAAATTAAGGACACGCGCGTATTAAATTCTCGGAAGAACCACATAAGCGTGGTTTCCTTGTCGACGGGGTGGGACGTAACTATACGTCATTGTCGTGTGAAGTTTTCAGGATGTATAATATATGTTTTTGAGGTTTCAAAAAGTGTTTATACTTTTATAGACACGAATAATATTATACTAGCTGCTATTGTAAATGAAAAAAAAATAGAAGAAAAAAGAAATCCTTTTTTATTGTGTATATGTAAATCAGTAAAAACCTTTTCCGTGTTACCGAAATATAATACGTTATACGTATATATGGATACCTATAATTTATTTATTTATTTTTTTTTTTTTGCTCTCGTCCGAACGACAAAAAATATAAGAAAAAATAAAATATTAAAATTTATATTTTCGACGTCATAAAAGAAATAATAATATAATAAGAAGCAGAGAAACGATTTTTCATATATTACTGCTCGATCCTACACACGTTTCATCGTAATAATAATATAAAATGTCCGACCGTATTTTTTTAGACGGATCGTATATAAGAACACGATAATAATATTGGAATTAAAAAAATCGTTTTCTTCTGTCGCGCGTCAAAACTTTTAATATCAATTATATTTGTACGGTCGATTCGACGGTTTTTTGATCTTCGACGTATGTTATAGGTAACTATATGTAAGCATTCGCATAATATTTATATTACGACGATATTGCGATTGAACTGAGAGAATCGGCGAAGTTTAAGTGTTCGAGTACGTATGTTTCGCGAGATTTTCGTCCGAGTCGTCGTCTGTATAAGATATACGTATACATATCGTAACATCGCGGCCGGCACGTCGGACGAGGGAAATTCAATCGAATTTATTGCCGCGGATAAACTATTGTATTGTTTTTCGCCCCTCGCTAAAACAACAGAAGTCAGCGAAATAGAAAATAACGCCCAAACCGATTTTAATAAAAATATATTTCGGCTACACGCAGATAGAGAGAAACAAATATCCAGAGTGACGGTATATATTCGTCGTCGTTTTTCGTGATACGAGTCGCGAGCGAATATTATTGTATATATATTTATCGTTCTTCTGACGTGTCTTCGAACGGAGTTTTTCACCCCCTTTTCCCGAATTTTCATCCCGAAAACGAACGTTGATCCCGGATAACTGACGGGAATTTCTGCAATCTCGTGTTTTTTATTTTATTTTTATAATATTATTTTCAACACCGTCGTCGCCGCGCCGTGGATATCTACATTACTATTATAACCATCATCCGTTCGGAATTGATGAGTCCATAAATACGCGACGCGTATACAGGGCGATCTTTCGAGCGACGAGAACGTCACGCGATTCTTATAGTAACTATACCCAGATGTTGTTTACATCTAAATTTCACTCTGTACACGCGTTCGGAAATAGCTTCTCCTCCTCCGGCGGCGACGACGACCGCGCGTTGATGTAAAGATTGAGCAAAGACAGACGGACGGACAGAGATTTATGCGACATATTATTATCATTATTATTATTATCATTATTATTATTATCATTTTATTATTATTATGCTCGTACTCTCGGCTCGCGTTTATATTTACAGAAACAACGTCGTGTTCTGAGCGCGTTCAGAAAACGCGCTAGGGTTGCTCGCCGATAACAGCTGATTATTATGTGCCCGAGCGCGCGCCCCGAGTCGCTCTGATCTCTCACCGCGCGGTTGATTTATGAATCGTCGCCGAAGGGACGCCCGTTTCTTCGTATTTTAGATGTAGGCATATAATATTATAAATTATAATAATATATACGTATCGAATTTATGTCCCGCGGAGTTATTTTTGGAATCCGGGATCGATCAAATAAGTAATAAGATATATATTTTTTTTTTTCATTTTAATATAAGCGTGTACGATGATATCGTCAGACTTGTTAGATTAAAGAAAAAAAAACGATTAAATAATTAATACGACGGGAAATGTCATATCATATAATGTAATAATATCATATTTATCCGCGCGTAGAATATAATAATTATAACGTCGTGTTATCGAAAAACCAAAAACGAATAAATCTGCGAATTGTGGTTCATTTCTTCCGATTATTATTATTGTTTTGGGCTGTATATCCGGACTCTGTTTCGGTGTCGAATGAACATTTTATACTGGCGAGTGATGCGCCCGAATCGTATTCATAAAATAATAATAATATATTGGCAATGTTTTATTTTGTCAGCCGTCCAAAAATAATATATTATACATAATAATACGGCGTATACACATGGAACTGATAACAATATTCCATTGTCCTAATTTAAGCGCCGCGGCTCACGAAACGACCGAGTTGATACTATTATGGTCACAACTATTATGGTAATAATAATATGGTATATACCGTAACGTATAACCATAAAATAATAAATATCGTACTTTATTATTATTATATACTTATTCTTTATCGTCGTCCCTCTCTCGCCACCGCGATGTTTTCGATGTTATATTATATTTTTTCCTTTTATCCCGGGTCGTTTTTTTTTTCTTCCCTGCTCCGTTCAAAAATAATATTTTATTTCTATTTACTTTTACCGACCCGAACAATACGGCATTGTACGCGCCGAGGGGACAAAACGCGCGCAAGAATCATAAATTCGACTCAAAGACCCTTGTTTACATATGTTTACTCTCTTGACTGTGTTTAATACGTACAACTCAATTATATCGTATTTTGTTTTTGTACCTTTTTTTAAAAAAAAAAAAAAAATAAATAAAATGTTATTATTTTTCTGTTTACTCCGACGTGACAATTTTCTGTATTTTTCAATTTTCATCCCTTCTTGCGAACGACCGAAGATTCATTCTCTTCTGGAAAACAAACCAGGCTTTATCACCGCGCGCGTATAAAGTTCAGGTAATTCGTATATATTATATTAATGACGAATTGACGACCCTTACTTACACGATACGAATTACGAAATAATATGTATTGACCTCGACGAGGCGTAAAAAGAAATCCCGTCTCAGCCTCTTCCCGCCCCATCCTTTATCACTGACCGTGAATAATGTGAAACGATCTTGATGGACGCCGCACGTCTTTCTCTACCCCCGCCGGAGATGATGGAAACGATAACAACCGTATACACACTCTATACTCGTATATAGAGATTACGGTTGGTATAATATGTGTTCGGAAAGCCTGGATCAGTCGTCGGCTATAGGTCGAATTACGAACTGGCTGTAAACCTTGTGATTTGGTACGCCGTCGGATATATACGTATATATAAAATAAACCGAAAAGACCAAAACGAATATCCCTCGAAACTGAAAAATGCCTTGTGTTGTACTCGTAAAAAAGAAAAAAAAAATGATAAAAACGCGTATAGTTTTTGTTTTTACTCCCCTAAAACGTTAAACGTTTGAAGTCGTTACCTCGGGATAAAATGCGGCGTATTTATCTAATCCAAATCTAACCGTTACGCCCGAGTACGATATTTGATTTATTAACCACGAAATACCATGGTAAAATATGTTTTTTTTAATTTTTAAAATTCGACGGCTAAAAAAAAAATGTCTAAAACGGATTATATTATATTATTTTCTATCTTGAATATATTATTATAGATTGTTAAAAAAAAATATCATTTTTTCTTACGTTTTCTCTGCAATAATCTACTTACACATTATAATATATATTATTTAAAGAGCACAGAGGGATTTAGTTATGTTTATATTTGACAAAAATCGAGGGAAAATGTGGTGCGGTTATATACGCGTATAATGACGTAGAAATAGCGCCTTCGGGGCACTTTGGATGTTCATTAAAATGTGCTTTCGATTATGCGCCAACAACATGACGTCGGGTCGGTATTTCTAGCGAAGAGTTTAAATTGCTTTTGTGTACATTTTACATTATATATATGCATTCGTCCTCCGGGTTCCCGTTGGTTAATCGCGTATCCCTACTCGCCGATCGTTTAACAGTCCCAATTTAAAAGCCCCGAGGGTATATACTATACGTATATACGCGTATAATGTCGTACGTTATATACGAAAATAAAATAAAATACGACCGTGAATATATGTGCGTTTCTCGAGAGAACGCGGTTTTCGATGCCAAAACGCGTAAAAATTACGTACCTACACATTATAATGTATAATATATATATATATATAATTGTATACAGGGCGATTGTAAATTCGTGGTGCGAATAACGACTATCGAATCTCGTACGCGTCTATTCGTTTCGATCGGCCTGTATAACAGAAACCACTCGTATATTATATTATATTATCATATAATATTATACGCGTGTATACGCGGTCAAAAGCGGGAATGCTTTTAGTTAAAACACGTGTTGACCGTGTGGTATTATACACCTATATAATATTATGTATCGATATAATAATAATATATCGTATAACGGGCGAACTATAAAACGCATTAGCCCCGGTAAGATTTCGGCTGTATGACGACGATGACAGGTAAACACACACACCTGTGGATCTGATCGACTGCTGAGTATATTGTATATATTATATATATGTATTTATAGTCTCGTCGAGCGTTTAAACGTGCGCACTAAACGTACTTGGAAAAAACCTAACCTAAAAAATAAATAATCGTTTTTTTTTTCGAACTTTTATTCGTCTCGCGTTTTTTCACGACAATTATTAAACATATTAATTATATAACATAAGCGTATCCCCCTGAAAAGTTAAATAAATCCACACGGTTTTTGTTATCGTATAGAATCGATGGACGAAAAAAAAATGTTTAAAAATTTCATTCGTACGAAAATTAAAATCGAGCCCACCGAGTATCGTATCTGCAGTATTCGGGCTTACGTTTACGATAATAATAATATTTTATATTATACGAGCAACAATTGACGATTTCCGCCGACTCGACGTTATAATCTATTTTATTATTATTATTCCTATTTATTTTCATATACGAACGTACGGACGTGTTCGGAACACTTCAGGATGACGAATTACACGAGCACGTGCAAGACGAGACGAGCGGAGACCACGGAATAAGATTAAAACGGGGGGAGGGGAAGGGGAAGGGAGAAATATATACCTATATAAACGATCGGTTAAACTTTTTGCTCTTGTGTAATATTATATACGTGTATATTACACACGGTTGTAGATGATGTGCGAGGCCGAAATGAACGTCCACGTGAAGTCGCAGGGATATTATCTAAAGTGAAGAAGACGTTTAATGGTCCTTTGTTGATCTCGGGTAGGGTGAGGCTGAGATGAAGAGACTGTTAATGTCGGGCGTCATTGATCATTTGGCTACCTACTCCTCCCATATCCCACTGGAACATTACCATATATTTCCCATTCATCACGACCACCGTCGCGGCGAACCTCACGTCTCCTGGCGATTTTTTTTCCTCTCGTCGTGATATTATTTTAATATTATCATCCGGTCCGGTCTCGAACGAATATTTCAGACGACCATCACACGCGTATAATATTATACAAAACGGCGAGTCCGATTTCAGATCGGGTACCTACATATTATATTATATAAGCACCCCGAAATATAATCCCGACTCGCATACGGCCCGATTATGATAAATTATTATATTGTGCCTCGTATTAATTTACCCGGTATTAAACGGTTTTTCAAACGTGTTTCAGGTCCTCCCGGCAAACGGGGCAAACGAGGGAAGAAAGGTGACACCGGCGAACCAGGACCAGCGGTGAGTGATCGATTTTTATAATGTATATATACGCGCGTATATTGTTTTTGTAAAATAATATTCGATAAGTTAAATTCGGCAACGATCCGAACACGAACAGTGTAACAATATATTATTATTATACCGTGATATCGGTGACCGTAATATCGCGGTAAATACCGAAATATAGTATTACATTATACTTACGTATATACGTTACAAGCCGCGAAATTACTTTGAAGTCTGGAGGGTTTTTTATATACTCTGATTATAACGATCGCGATCGTCGTCTTCAGCGTATAACGACCGACATAATATTTTATAATTCGAATCCGTTTTATATTATATTATCAGTTATGATAACAGTATTATTATGCGTACGGGATCGTTTCGTAGCATGATGTTGTGGAAATCGGGAATGGACGTCGATCCATTCGACGGGATTTTAAAACGTCCAGTTAATGGTTTTAAACAATACCCGTTTACGAACATATTTTTATTTTTTCCTCTCCAAATATTATTATTATCGTTTTTTCCACGTCGTAATAATAATTTGTACGCGTTATTATATTATGTTTTAATCACCCCAAGACTACTAAATATTATCTAATTTTTTTTTTTTCGTGTTTTGTCTGTGCGCGTAACAATAATTGTTAAACCATGATAGTCTGAAAACAAAAAAAAATACGTTCGACGTATAAATTATAATAAATGATTATCGTAAAAGAGTTTATGTAAATACTTAAAACGCGCCATAAAGATTATAATGAGTCAGCACAAACCGTTATAACGTTACAAAATATAATTACCGACATATTATTATTATTATTAAATCAAGTGCATTTTTTCTTTTTTTTTCGATTGGCTTTATTATAAGAGTACAAAGAAAATATATTATTTTTCGGTTCATTATAAATCGCGTATATCATGTTCACGAGCTCTTGGCGCTTTCGTCTTTTTAAATTTTCCCAGAACTAAGTCGATTTCTTTAATATTTCGAGACAGAATACTCGAAAACAGGGTCGTTTTTGTTTGATCGCTATAATAAATACACTATATAAATTCTAACCTAAAAATGTTATCAAACATTCAAACGTTAATAAAATATAATGATAATAATAATAATAATATTATTATTAATAAATGTACATAAATATTGTGTAAAATAATGTTTATTTCTTTACGTAAACCTAAAAATAATAATAATAATATTTATACAATAATAATTTTACTTCTTCAAAAGATGATTAAATTTTCTTTTTCTTTTTTTTTTTTTTTTTATCGGTATTTTGTAATTATTATCATTGTAGTTATTTTATTTTAAAGCCCCACAATTGAGACGTTGGAATATTTCGACTACGACAACACAATATTCCAGACGATAATAATTGCGTTTTGAATATTAAATAAACTTTCGCTTAATTTTCCGTTAATTAAACCGCATTTAATTGGGCGCCACGAACGTATATTATTATTATTAAAATGAACGTTTATAATATTGCGCCGCATCGCTGCATCGTGTTATTAAAACCGCGCAATTAATATATAATATTATATTTCGCCGCGTAATTTACGGAAATAAACAATTCGTATAAATTCGAATCGTAAAATTTACATTATTACGGCTGCTATTTTTCCCCGACCCCCACGTGCGTTACGATGATAATAAATAACTACGCGTATAATAATAACGTTTAAAAAGAAGTCATTCGAATCGTTTAGTTTAGTTTATATTTATTATTTTATTTTCGACTTGGTTTCTTTTGATATTTCGACGATATAATTTACATACGATTATATTTTTATATTTACCGGGGCGTTGAGCTCACCAACAAAAGAGTCGTACCTCGTACGATCATCGTCTAACCTCAAACGTTACGCGTACAATATAATAATAATAATAATAATAATAATAATAATAATAATAATAATAATAATAATAATAATACGACTGACATAATAAATAATAGGACCTTGGTATATACAGAGGAGAAAAGTAAAAGAGGATCTGGCGCGTAACTCGGAATTAATTTATAATAATAATAATTATAATATATTATCATCATCGTATACCCCATTGTAAATAGTATAATTATATACCTAATATTATGAAAGTGAGACGACACTTATCATAGACACCCGAACGACATTCGAGTATTTTTTACCGATGGTTTTACGACACGGTTTTGGACTACACAGTAAATCAAAATTTTCAAGTAAAAGAATAGATTTTTCATAAAATATAAAGAACAATAATATAATAAATCTGTTTTTTAAAGTATTTACATTTTAAACGCTCATTTATAATAGGAATTGTATTGTAATATACTCGTTTATTATTATATTATACCTATAACGTCATGACGTCGATCCCGATCGTTGTAATGTAATCATCGTTTACAACTCTTTACATGATTCAAACATAACCTATATATATTATTTATAATATTACCTGTTGCTATATAATAATATTATCTATGTGTGTGTGTATACGGAGCGGCGAAGTGAATAAATATGTGTTTTACAGGGCCCGGCAGGTCCGCCTGGGAAAAACGGTTTTCCGGTATTTATTCACAATATATATATAATAATAATATTTTTTAATTAATTTTTAAGTTTTTTATTATTATTTTTTTATTTTTACTATTATTATCGCATCGTGTACCGCTGCTATATTATTAAATCGTATCATTTATTAATATTATTTATTTTGGCACGCGTCTTTCGTACAATATTCACGCTTGTCAACAAGACTCATAACAATATTATTGTATTTTTTTATTATTTTATTTTATTTTTATTTTTTTTATTTTTTTTATTTTTTTATTTTTTTGGCTCGAAAAATCATCGTCGCATGCACACGAAATAATATCGTTTCACACGCGCGCATCGGACGACTGACCAAAACGATGACGTTTGTACAAATACTTTGAAATTTGTTTTTTCTTTTTAGAATTTTTTTTTTTCTCTTTTTCTTTTTTTTGCAAAATTGTCCGTTTCGTTCTATATATATATAATATACGTATATTTGTTGGACCACATTACGAAGACAAAAACAATAATCGCGTGAATCGGTTCGAATAAAATGAATCAGTTCGTATAAATACTCGTAGGAAGAACTCGAGAAGAGCTTAGATTAACACAAACATAATAAATTTGTGAGAGAGTTACTTATGTACGTGGAGGAATCGAGCTCCCTTACTTCCGTGTAATTTGCAGCGCTTACTGGCGTTTAGAATTTCAGATAGAAATTTTGCGCCAGATTATTTCATCGATATCTTAACAATTGTTATGTGTCCGATGATTATCCATTATAAAAAAAAAAAAATTAATATTATTATTGTTTGTTATTTATGTTGATATTATTTTTCTCAGGGCACGAAAGGAATGAAAGGGACCAGAGGCTTGATGGTAAGATAAAACACAAACGCCTCGTTATAGGTTAGGGTTAACTTAACCTAACCTAACATAACCATCCGCGGCCAACAATCCGCATATAATATTGTCTAACATTCCGCGTTTTCAATTTCATAATTAATATATATACCGTAACAAAAATATAATATTCTATATAATTTACGCGCTTACTTCTTCGGTGTTGGTAAATTAATTTTAATTTTAATTTTAAGTATTTTAACGCGTAAGTCGCGAACGTTTAGAGAAAAAATCTAATAAAAATATTATATACGTATTGTATAATATAGAATGAAGTATCATTAATTTCGATTAAATAGCTATAGGTTAGGTCAGATAATTATAACACGTATATTATTATTTGACATTCCCGAGAGTTTCGAAATGTTTTCGACTTAAATTTCAATCACAACCATATTTCATTCCGTCTAAGAGGATTTTCGTGGACGAGATTTACGAAAAAAAAATAAATAGTAATATCATATTATATGTTTTAATATAATGGTAACGATGTGATGATGTCTTTTGGCCATCCGGCGACGTCGATACTTTGAATGGGGGTACCCATATAGAAAATAACTGAAACAAAACGAAATATTCGGAAAAGAAGACTATCCGGTTTCGATTAAATATAATGTTACTTCTTCGTAGTAGTATTATAAAGACGATCACTGCTTTTTGTATAATATTGCCCGGGGAGAAAAAAATAATAATAATAATCCGACTATATAAGCATATCATTATGATGCGTATAATATAATAAAATACGTACTGTTAATTAATTTCGAAACGAATTACAATGATTTCGATATCATTTAAATAATAATAATATATCGATGGAATTATATTTTATATAATCCCACTATACAATATATAATATAATATATTATCTATTATCTAATATCTTCGATCGTTTCACGTGTAACACCGTGATTTAATTTGGTCGTTACGTTCGCATCGTTCGTTTTATACATAATATTAGGTATATTTTATCGTAATTTGATTTTTTTTAATTTAATTGAAAAAAAAAAAAATAACCGTCTCGATTTTGTATAACGTATACCGTATACGCGCGTTACGAACGGTAAAAGACGTATATTATTTATTTTTTTCCCCTATCGAAACGCGAGAAAATCACGTTTACAGTATTCATAATAATTTAGTTATACTTAAATGAGATTTTTCCTACCGATATAGCTTTTGCGTATTATATAATATTAATAATATATAGATATTGTATATTTTTGTATGTATGGTATATGTTTTGTTCGTCGAGAAAAACGCGTAAAATCTTCAAATATCTCGAGCTCATCGATATAATAATATATTATTATATATTATAATACTATTATTATAAATTATTATACTTATATTACATAAGGAAATAGATAATCCTAGATTGAATTAAATTCGTGCCTACAATATATTTCCATTTATTATTTTTTTCTCTATTCGTGCTGGACGTGATATAATACGCACACATACAGGACGATGAACATCGAAAACGGCATAAACGCGATTTCCGTATTACGGTTTCGGTTTAACGCGAAATTATATTACGCGATCGTCCTGTATACGTACGAGTGCGCGTGACTCGATCAACCGAAAACTGGTGTAATTGGACGTCGGATTTTTTGCGTGCGAATCGTATTATATTATAATATAAATATAATATATTCGACTAGAACCGAAACGCGAATGTCTCTTTTTAGTTGGGTAAAAAATTATATCTAATCTTCCGGTGGTTTTTTCGTTATCCCTTGCCGCACCACGCGAAAAGGGTTTTATCGTGATGCTCGGCGGCTTTTAGAGGTATACCTACTTCTTGTTATAATAATAATCTTCGGGACGCGTTGCACCGAAGGGATTATATTATATTATTGTATATATATACGTATATACACCGAACAATAATATAATAAGAAAATAGGGATCGAATCCACCCCCCCTCTCTCTCTCTTTCCTGGAAAACAATGCGACATTTGTTCTATAATATTGTATAATATGGTTGGCGGGCTAATTTGTTCAAACCGAAATAATAATACGCCATATCCCTGAATCCTTCGAAACGGGTACCGTTTTTTCAACTGTAGTTTTTATTGATTCCTGTAAAAAGTACTTCATCACGTGACGTTGGAACGATAATTTATCTGAAAGAGACGCGAGAGAGATTCCGGATAGAATTATTTTGATTCATCCTTAAAGATTTTTAAAAGGTTATTATATCGATTTCGACCCGTTATTTCCAATATACGAATACCTCACTCTCTCATTCTCTTATTCTTTATCTTCGCGAAGGTAATCGTTGGCGACAGTCTTCCGGGAACACGATAATGTAATAATCACAATACGGTGGAAATGAAAATGTTTACTTTATTTACGGTTCGTTTAATTATAATCTTTCACCAGGTATACGAAGTACTTCTCCGAAATGATGATGATATTTTTATTATATTCTATTTTATATAATTTTTTGTCCCGTCTCTTGTTATAACATTATTATAATATATTGTATTATTCTCTCGGATCCATTCTCGATCCCGTTCAATCCGTCGCCCAAAAGACACATTCTTCCGTCATTATTGTGTTAATCGAAATAACGAGCCTATTATTAACAATTATTCCTTTGAGCAGACCGTGACCCGCTCTATATTTATAAATAATAAAGACCGTTAGTTTTTCGGATATCCGTCTAGACAAGATGAAGGTTAAACAATCGACGGTATGACTAAAGATTTTCACTCAGAAATCAAAAAGGTCAATGTGTATACTTTCTTCCGACCGAGTTTCGCAAACAATACCTATTGTAACCATCATATTATTATTATTATATTATTGTATAAAACCGCGCCTCGACGTTTTATACACGATCCGTATGAGTTTTTGGCTATAAAACGATTGTTATTTTTTTTAACATTTTACTCGTACTTATGATATGTCGTCCCTTCACATTTTTTAGACGACACTATATAACCGTTCCTCCGCTCATTATGTCCGTATGAATAAATGAATAATGCATTCCTGGTTAATTTTTTAACATCGATATTATATCAATAGCTAGGTAGGTATACAGGTATACTATGAGGTATACAGTTAAATTTCAATCGAAAACCGTAGTTCGATTATAACGATAGAAATACTCGTATACGTTTTTAATTTTAATATTTTACCATACATATAAACCATATACAATAAAAAATAACACTTACCCGAGTATATACTTGTTGGGCGAGAGTATGAACAGGGTCAAACCCCTGATGGGTCTGTTAGGCATAAAAAATATTATCGACAGATTAAAATTTATAATATATAATTCATAACGACCCGCGTGAACTTATTTTTATACGGCCTCGATAAAAAACCAAACGCTCGTATATTAATGTTATTTTTTTTTTTATATAGTTGAGTTAGCGCGAAGATAAATTATTGTATCGATCTATGCGATTTAAACCGACTACGGGGCCACGTGTGCGCAATACGCGCATTACCTATGTGTATATATTGTATTAACTGTGTTATTATAATTTAGCTTAACGATTTATACGAGGATGAGAAACGTCCATCGATCTCTTTCGTCTTTCTACGGTCAACACGTCATTGCACTCACACACTATAACTTACTACTAACAATATTCGTGCATGAGCTTATAACGCCCGATTAACTGCATGAGGATCTAATTTTTAGCATATTATACTTATATTTTTCACTAAACACAATCTTGTTTGTCCGAATCGATCGTATTATTCTATAATATTTTTCAGTCGCTCGATACTTTCAATATTATAATTATGATCGCCACATCAATGATCATATATTATAAAAAAAAAACCACAGCGCTGCGTTTCGTTTTATCAAACGTTTTATGTACATAATAGTTCAATGATGGAACGCACAAATTGAGATGCACGTTATTTTAATAAATCCAAAAAGATCTCTACGTTTTAGATTTCGACCCGACACACGTCTTTCTTAACAGAATTTTCAATTCATAATAATTTAACCAATATTACAAAAACCTATTTTAAAATATACATTAAAACGTGACTTTCATGATGTTATATAAACGTACATACGACTTATAATATACGAAATACGAGTAATTTTCTAAAAATCGAAGGTTAGAAATCGAAGCGGACAAACCCGATCATATTTTGATCATTTAAATCACTTGATATTATAATATTGTTATTATGTGTATTATGCACATAACCTGTTTATTTATTGTTATATCACGAGCACAAAGTATTATTATATATTATAATAATACGTTCTAATATAAGATTTTTATTATGTTTTTCAACCAATTTTCATTTATTACCTATTTCTAACTATTTTGTTTTGTTTTATGTCGTACGCGTGTTTACATGCAGGGACCAATCGGATTGGACGGGCCGAAGGGCGATGCCGTAAGTATATTCGTAATGAAGAAATTATCATTTTTATTAACATATTATAACTAAATGTAATTACGTATGTTATTCGTAAGCCCTTTCGCCGTTTCACCTGTAGCCCCCGGGACATATCTCGTGACGTGCGACCACCGTCGTTTATCGGGAATGGGTATTAAATGATAGGTACCCCTACGGCGACGACGGTGGCTCGTGGTATACGTATAACGTATATTATATTTCTACTTTAGTTACCACGGTAACGAACTATTTATGAAATATTTTAAATCTTTGAAAACTTTAAAAAGATTGGTACAATAATGTTTGTCGAGGAAAATATTTCGATTGCCTAATCTTTTTATATCGTTTTATCATCTAGACTCTAGAGCTACATTTTAGAGATACGAGTAGGTAAATCGTAAAAAAAAACCTCTTAATATTATAAATAAATATATTAATATTTTATCGAGTTAGTCGTTGGTATTACCATAAAAATATTGCTAATCGTATTGTGACGAAAAGAGTATTGTTTTTCTATATTCAAATTTTACGTTAAACAGGCGTACGCGTTTTTAAACTCTATTACCGACAGGATTTTACCACTATAACCGCATTATTATTTTACACGTCGCAATTATATAGACATTCCGGCGTTTAGATAAATCATGCGTGTGTGTGTGTTTTAGACTAATTTGCGGTCGGGTATAATGGTGTAGTGTGGAAGCCGTTAACAAGGGTATTTTTTTTTCCTATAGCTATATACTCTAATAACGTATAACATATCGGTATATGTGTATGTATAAAATTCACGAGAGAAGAACCTTGCCGGTTGTTTATTATACGAGTGGTAACAGAAGTATAAATGGCATCCGGTATACCGCGGTTACGTGTAACATCAAAAGAACAAGATACCGTTTAAACACACAGCGTATATATATATATTCATTTTTAATCTAGAAAATTCGTGTTCACAGAAATAACAACACACGTTTTATTACACCGTACACATCTGTGTTTGTGAGTGCAAAAGGTATACATAAGGTCTAATGATGTACTTATATGTTTATACTAATTGCTTATACGTAAAGCGTTTGTGACTTTGTGATTTATGTCGAAAAAAATTACCAATCGAATTATCGCGGTCCTCGAAATACTTTTTAAATTAAAAAAAAAATATATAAAATTTTATTTAAATTTTAGTTTTTTAACGATAATTTCAAATTTGCTTCTAACAGTATTTTGTATTTGTACCCGTTCCTTCAAATCTCAATATCAATATTTTATTATTATTTTTTTTTTTATATATATTATATTTAGGTATACTCGTATTCTGTATTGATGATTTCTGATTTAGATAATACGAACGCATTCGCTTCTGGTCGCAATAAAATGCATCATAATTATTAGATGCGAATCGTTATTTCGAGCGTGTATGTACATTTTATTGTTATTCTAAAACGTATTTATACGATATTTTTGGCACTTGTCGACGTAATACGCGAACATAATATTATAATATATTATAAATTTAAAATTATTATAATACGCGCGTAAAACGAATAAACGCGTTACTGCAAAATCGTATGATTTATTCGTGTCCAAGTCGTAAATACAATATATAGAGTGTGCCGAAAGAACCGGACGTTTTTGATAAGTAATATATAGAAAAATATATAGAGATTCGTCGAAATCTCGAGACTCGCTCCGTATACTCGTATATATATTTACAATGATTAGAACTCGCGTACACGTATGGTTGTTTTTTTTTTTATTTTTATCGCGCGCACATAAATAATAAAAATGATAGAAAAAAAAAAATACGTTTTTCGATGTTTTCCCGGTACGAAAAAGTTTGCGCGGAGCATACAAAACAGCGACGAATTCTCTTCCGCAATCCCTCCGTTCAGAAATTTTAAGATTCTTCGTGACTGCCGCGCATAACCGTGTGTTGAGAATTGATTTCGTCTTTTACGCTGTAATGGGGGGGTTTTTTTTTTTTATTATAAACGTACGTATTTCTTTTTCGGACAGAATTGAAAATAAATCTATTCCCCTTAAACCAAACCGTATATATATATAATGTATAAGTATGAAAATTAATGGTGAGAATCGCCCCTCTCGTCGACAAATATAACCATAATACTATTATTTATCGTTTTTAATTCCTCTTCTTTTCGTAATATTGTACAGTGTCCTCCGCGACCTGTCCCCGCGGTTTCGGTAATCCGGGCTTAAGACCGGACAAAAAATAATTTTTATCATAACGACGACAGAATTAAATGTGATATTATATTTTTTTATGATTTCACGTATAAGTCCATAATAGATAATATAATATTATAATCTACTCGGGAAATATTTAATAAATTCTATATATCAACCGTTCTTTTACGTATACTCATAAAATAATGCGTTCAAAATCTGTTCTCGTATTATAATCCGAAATTGATCGATATATAATCGTTGTGTCTATTTTTTTTTTTTTGTACATAACTTACGATGTTAGTCAAATAATTTAAACGTTCCTCGTTATTTTGGCACGTACTTTTAAGATTGATTTTATTACGTATTTTTTTAATAGTTTCCCATCGTATTTGAACGTGATTTTTAATTTTTTTTTTTTCTATCAAAGTACAAAACGATATTTTAATTTTATTAACGTATCGTATGTATAAGTATAATGCATACGATTTAAAAAAAAAAAAAAATAGTAGATTTACAAAACGGGTTAATATAACAATAATAAATACGCGTAAAAATAACGAAAATATTTATATAATATTATTATACCAAAAGTGATAGTATATCATAATATACGCCTTAATAATTATCGGTTACGATATTATAATATTATACGTATTGTATAAATATACCGTGTGTTATAATGTTATAACGTCCGCCGACGCGGTCTGCTCGATCGGATCGCGATCGTAAACACGTCGTTGACGCGTGGTCTTAACCCTTTACCCGGGTTTGAGTCACACGACTGTTTGAAATAATAATAATAATAACAATAATTTTTATAATAATAATAAATAACGTTGTCGTTCGCCTACAATATATTTTCAACGATATTATCATCAACGCTCGTCATAATATACGCGTATTATTATATATTATCATTATTATTATTAGGTATATACATAATACACATAACCGGAGACGTCTAAATTATTACCGCAGATGATTTTCTACACGTTAAATTATGTTGTACATTAGCTTTTAGTGTTCATTAGGGACACAACTCTATACGGACCGTATGCATAATAATAATATAAAAAATATATTAAGTTCTTTCGGTATAATATTATAAACTCGCATGTATTATTATTATACGTAAAACCATACGAACGACGCGTGTTTATCTTCGACAAAACGTATTAACACGCTATAATAATAATAATAATAGTAGACTTTAAAAATAAAAGCGTCTTCCGTTGGTTCTATTAAGTCTTAACACGAATCTATTCCGTTATCGATCCTCGTTTTTATATACGCGTAAATTTAAATATTATAATATTAATGGTCAGTTGTCGTTTCCAATGTCGTATATATATACATAATATATTTTATCGGAATGTATTATAATATATATTATATTATGTACTTAAATCGATATATTTTAATATTCATAATATAATAACGACGATTAAGTCGGATTTAACTGCGACGGTTATAATATAAATTATTGTAGAAATAAAAATAAAGAAAAACGTAAAATTGTCACGATAATAATTAATATAAAAAAAAAATACGTCGTATACTATAGCTACATATATATATTTAACACATACACGCGATTATGTGGGAAACGAACGTTTTACTGGTAGGCGGACTTCAAAATAATTATTATTATATAGTTATAGGTTAGGTTTCGAAGACCGTTATAATATATAATAATATTTAGTAATAAAATATAATATGTAATGGAATAGATTGCGAAAAATAAAAAATGTTTTCTCGCTTTATTCATGCGACTATTATAACAAAAATGTTAATCCGTCGAATTTAAATATAGTTTAAAAGTCGGATAACGTTATATTTTATCTTTCTTATTTTTTCAATACCCTCGTGATTTACTTAATATTAATATATAAATCGCAATTTGAGGATCAATCGTAAAATACCCGACACAGCATCGCGAATGAAATCATAGGAAATATAATATTTTATTATCAATTAGTTTGTTGACACTCACGTTTGTTTTTTAACAGTCTAAAATTATAATTACACGCGTATATTATAATATAACTCACGTGTTCCCAACTTTAAATAAAAAAAAAATAATAATATTTAAACATCGAAAATCATTTTTTTTTTTTTTTATAAAAGTTTTGAATTTTTCAATATATAAATTACATATAATAAAAACGAATTTTTATTTTATTTATTGTTTTTATAACGATTATAACCCTTTCTCTAGTTTTTGTCGATTTCTGAAAAATTTGAATTCTGGAACATATTGTAACATTTGATTCTAGCCTACAGCCTACTCATAAAGTTTATACGCGTGTACAACACGACGTGATGGCACGATAAAACGTTAAAAACAGTGATTTTGATGGTTATCGTGAAATATAATCATATATAAAAATATGCGAAATCGAATGGCTGAATAACTAAACGTTTAAACGTTATATTTTTTTAGAGTAAATACAATTTCTGTAAATACGATCACTGGCCATGATATGCGATTTAATTGATTGTGAATATTTAAAAAGAATATTTATTTTTGTATTCAAACACGACGATAAACATCAAAATTATAATGCGCGTACTATAGAAAAATGGATACAAGATATAAAATTGTATTTGTATATATTCACAAATCACATGAACAAAACTATTTCGGAATAACAACTGTTTAATATTCGGTTTCGGTGGAATAAATTATATTATTTTAACCTCTTAGTTATCGGGAAATCTTGTAAGTGAATAGTCACATAATTTATATTTATTTAATAAATTAACGCGCGCCAAAAATAATTTCGATCGCGGTATACGGTATACCCAAAGAAATAATATATAATTTACAAAAAATAATATTATCATATCCTTATGTAGTTATTTAAATATAAAATATAAATTAACGTATCAAAATACTGTATTACACCAGAACAGATACCTGCCATTTAAATTGAATACTTATAGGTTATATTTTTATTAAATAATAGTAAAAATGTAGTAAAAATATATTTAAAAATAAATAAATTGAATACATAATATTATTTTGTTTGACAAAAACATAAATAATAATATGGTTAACGTTAACGCACGTTGTACGCATACTGACCGTGGTTAAAACCACATCAATTAATATTATTACGCTATAACATATTATTGGTATGCGGTCCAAATCGGTACGACCGTGTCAAGGATGTGCAATAAAATTATAATATACACGTGTATATAATATAACATTATAATAATCGGTTTGTTCACGACATTCGCTTTGTTTGGAAACACGATTATTATTCGATCCCGACAAAATAGCGATCATCGCGATACATTCGATTATGATAATAATATTATTGTGGTCGAACCGCCATCATCGTCGTGTCGCGGCGTTCTCGTGTAATAACGGCGGATGTCGTTTTACGACCAGAACGACTTTCGGTGATTTATAGCGGAGAGTGAACCTATATATTATAATAATATTATAAACGCGTCCTTACCAAAATGTACTTACCAGTTACCAGTTACCGTTTCCTCGGTAACTACTGGGTCCCGTGTCCGGATCGACGATTCCTTTGGAATTCCGTCGTCGTATATAATATATAATATATATATATATAAATTGCTGTTCAGCGTAGTAAACCTGAAAATAATAACAATTTTTTTTCTTTCTCGTCCGAACCGACGAGATGTCGTACACCGATTTATTGGTTTTTTTTTTTTAAAATAATATCTTTGTTTCTGTCTGCCGACGTTTTTTTTTTTTTTTCGTTTCCCGATCCCTTTAATATTTTTGTGTCTTCGTACGAACGACGTGCGAATATCGTTTCGATATTTACTTACACTTACTTACTTTTTTTTTGTATTTCATTCGGAATAACAATAAAATAAAATATTGCGTTGATACATTTTTCGATTCGTTTATGCATACAGAGCGCGTCTCGTGAACGATGTTATTTCTGAATCGTCGATTATATAATATTTCCTTATACGTATTATATATTGGTACACGTTGTATGTATAAATTATTACTCTTCACATATTATTATCGCGTAGAACATTATGTATATAGACAATATTACAATAATGAAAAATAATAATGTATATAATATGCCGAACAAGAGTTATCGCGTGTTTTTGATAAAAAAATATTATAATATATTCCTAATGCGACTTTTTACGTCAAGAGACGCGAAAATATATCTTTTTTACGATTTATTTATAGAAAAAAAACACGTTTTCGTCGAGGACGTTTTATTATAAAGATCGATTCCGCGTTCTATAAAGATTTTACTCTCGTTGTCGAAGGATTTATAAATATTTAATAAAATAAAATAATGTACGCGAAACGGGCATTTCTCACGAGCGAAATGTCAACGCGTTTATATAATATTATCACGTCGCGCGCATACGCGAAAATTAAATTTAACATGTTATCACTATCCTTTCTCGCGTCGATATAAATATAACACAGGATTACAGGTCCATCCATAAACCTAGGTACTATTATCTATAAATACGCGCGTTATCAATATAATTATAACGAAACGAAAGATATTATTTTTCGAAACGTATTCGTCCGAATTTTATATAATTATTTATTTATCATTATTATAATATTATATAAATTAAAAATTTCGTTCGGGTTCGGTGACGCCTATATGTATAATATAATAATATTATACCTCGTTAAGGGGGGAAAAATAATCGCCCACGTCGCATAATATTACATGTTACGTCAACCGTCAAAAAACGTTTGTTTGATTTATAAACGTTTTTTTTTTTTAATTATTATTTTCTGGTAATAAATCGTTATTTTATATAAGTGCTATCCGCGAGCGAGTAGAAAAAAATAATCGTATCGATTTTTGTTTTAAAATAAAATTTATTATAGGTACCTACCTACCTATACGAGTATATTATTGCTATTTTGGTTTAATGATTAATAATATGATTTATGCGCGCGCACATCCGCGTATACGATGGTCAAAAATATTACGCGTAGAGGTAGGTACTTACTTATGTAACATGACGTGTCACGACGAATAAATAAAAATCACGGATTTCGTTTATAGAACGGGTAATATATTTTATATTTTTATATATGTAATAAATATCTGGGTATCGAATCTGAGCCGGATTTTTAATGTCTAGGCAAAATAATAGGATAATATTGTTTGCGGTCCAAGAAAAAATCTGCCCGTATTTTGAAAAATAAAAAAAAAAAATAGAAAACTAAGAGTTTTTTAAAAAAATGGTATTCAATTTAAATTAATTGTTTTCTATTTTATTTGTAAATTAATAATCACTGCCACATTAAATATTAATTATCTATTTTACTTAAAATGATACGGACGACTTTTCGATATTTATAGTCTCATTGCTCTAAAAACTATAATTCGATCCTGACGTTCGATACGCGTATTTTTATCGTAATCACGAAATTATTATAATATATACGAACGCGTTTTGTTTCGATCGCTCACCCGGTGAGACGTTTATTTAATCGTAAAAAAATATTGTCGCGTGGGTCGGTCAAACTCCTTTTTAGGACGTCGTGCGAAACTCGTTTTGTCATCGCGTATATGTACACTGAAATATTAATAATTTGATAATATTATAATATTTTATATGACGTAGTGTCGGCTTAAAGTCGTTTAAAGAACGTTTTCTGGACCAGACATTTTTTTTCCTTCTGTACATACGAGTATAGATTCGTGTTCACCCCCCCCCCCCCCCCCCACGATCTTCGTTCGAATAATAATAATAATAATAATGTTAATACAGAGACTGCAAAATAATATTATCTCGTTTGTCAACTCGCGCGCACACGGGGATAATCGTAAAAAAAAAAGAAATAGAAAAAAAATCTATCTAAAAAAAGAGACAAACACACACGCGAGATATTAAACATTCGAACGATTTATTTGATTATCATGAGGATAAAACTGTCGAGTGTATTATAGATAATAGATTCGTGCACGGTCGTTAAACGGTCGTAAAAGCGCGGTCGCAGCTATAGTAAATAGACGTTTGCATTTTATATATTATAAATTTATAATATATATTATAGGTATATGTATACATTCGCCACAGGGTTATTTATATTTTTTATACTCGTTAAATACATACATATATTATATATGTGCATTTTTCATTTCGCCAAAACAACAACCCTCCGCCTGTTGTTAACCACCCTTATTGGTCGTTCGGACCGAATTACATCCCCACTCCACGGTGATTTGTGCAACGGTGAAACGGCCAAAGGGCTTTGGTCGTAACCACGTTTACGTACGTCTTATATATTATAATGTAATATATACATCGACCTCGTGTGTATAGGTATTAATTATATAGTAATACTAATATTATATACGTCAATAACCGCAAATTGTTTTTCTTTTCTTTTTTCGCTTTTTACAGGGTCATCCGGGTGAAAAAGGACAGAAAGGCGATTCGAGTGCGCCGAACTTTGACATTTACGCCGCGGTCAAGGTAAAATTAATATCAACGAAATTATATATTTTTTTTATAACTAATATTATAATACGAGATTATTCGATTTTCCCGTTTAATCGTTTTCCTTTTTCCGTTTTCACTCATATTCTCGAATCTCGACGACACGGTCGACAAAGAATATTCCGAAAGGGATTATTTTTTTTTGCCCCGTATAAAATTATTATAATATGACACACCATACTCATTGTATGTGTATGTATAGCTATTATAGTAGAAAAAAATCGAATATATTTCACGACGAAGGCATTATATGTGTTATAACCTCCCTTGGCTTCACCACAGTTTATACCATATAATATTTAATATGTTTTATATTTCCAACCGTTTTTTTTTTTTTTTTTTATAGTAGTTCGGTTTTACGTGTCTCTTGACCCATTCATACGCGTCGTGCATACAGGGCGCGTTTGACAAGTACACACGCTATATATTTTATAATATTATAACGAAAATTATTATTATTATTTTTTTTTAATATTCGGACATTTTCATTGTTCGTAGACTCGATATAACCGAACCCGTATTGTGAACTTAACGATAGTATACCGTATTTATAGAATTTCGTATTTATGCGATTCGCCCAATCTTTGCGAATTTCGAAAAATCCTCACTCGCACTCATGGTCGAGCCAAACTCAAATGCCACGTGTACACACGTTTCGCACATCCTGTACGTCGTTTGAATACCAGCACACGTGTGTCCGTTCGTAAACAAGATCAACCGTATACCCAGAACTCATCCGGTTTTTGTACGAATATTTGTTAAGATGGAAGCAAAAAAAGGTTCCTAGACCAATACCAATATCGCGTATACCGCACTTATATATACGTATAATGTTATAGCATACGGAATATTATATGAAAAGATATGAAAGGTCCCTGCAGTTATACCGTGAAAAAAGCAATATAATATATTATGCATTTACATATTCTTATCTCGATGTCGGACACGTGAAATCGTTTTCTCTCTAGAATTTTCACGCGTATATTACTGACAGATGCGTATTCGTACAATAATAGCGTTTTGGTGTGGTTTTAAGACAAAAATATAATATAATATTATATCTGTCTCGGTCATTTTTCATCGCGAATAAACACTGATAGAGTGATATTTTCGAATGATCTAAAATCAATAAAGTGACAAAAAATAATTAAATAAATAAATAAAATATTACTCCTATGCGTTGTAAATGTTTTCAAACGGCAAATCGTCGAAAAACAAGTTAGATATTGTCCGAAATCATCGTAATCGCGTAAATATCTATATAACAATCGTAATAATAATGTATTATTTCATCCGAAATATTTAATTCTAATCGAATCTGCAGTATAGTCGTCGATTGAAAGCCCGACCTAATAGACTTATAGCCAATATACACACGGTGAATATACCTAACGAGCGAATTATTGCAGGGAAGCAGCAGTAAACGATCCGTGACGACGCTGAGAGGAGGTACTCTCGGATACGCGGAAATCGTAGCCGTGAAGGTGAACTATTTCGCTATACGTATAGGTTTATTTTATATTATCTTTGGTGTTTTTCGTAGTTATAAAAAACTTATTATTTTTGTTTTTTTTGGTTTGTTTCGTTTTTACGCATTCTTTCGTCGTTTTCTCTCTATTTTATTATCTATTCTCTTTTTGGGTATTACATACACACCTATACATAATATACATATTATATACTTTACTTATAGCGTACGCCACTATTATTATTATTGTTATTTTTATTTTTATTTCTCTTTTGTAAACTAATTTTTTTTCTCTATATATACGCGATTTTAGAGCTTTTTCTAGAAAATCACTGGCATGGAATCTTCACTCCCCCCCGCCTGCGTAGAATAAAATAAACGAAATTCAACGCAGAAGGGTTAATTTTCTAAAAAGAATAAACATATAAATATACATAAAGGCATATAAGGTTTGAAAATTATATCGATTTGAAACGCGATCTCCGTTACGTTATTTTTCGCTCGAATTCGTTATGCGAAACATACGATAATAATAAATATATTATCGTCAAAAGTTAAAACGTTATATTTGCGCCATCGAAATATAATATATAATAACGATAATATTTATAGTTTCTGAAAAAATATTATATTCTATTCAGAAAATTTGTCGATAATATACTCTCTGGCGCATTTCGATTCAAGGAAATCGACGAAATTTATTATTTTTCCCGAATTTTTATCACGATAACATATAATTTATTTTTCATATCATACGCGTATAATAATATTATGATAATATACGAGCTAATAAAAAAAAAAAAGAAGAAAAAAAAAAAGAAAACAGTCGACGTTCGAATATTGTTATTTACGACGTGTTTAAATATATTATTATTATAATATAATATTAATAACGGCTATTTTATGTCGTAAAATAATAATAAAAACGATATCAATATATTACGATATTATATTGCCAGTTTTAATCCTTTCGCGTTTCTTACGTTTTCTCTGGTATACGAGAGTCCGTTCTATTTTTACATTTTTTTTTTTTTTATTTTGCATGAAACGCTTTGTTTTTGTTTTTTATTTATGGTAGTTGGTGGCTGGTTGGTTATAGGGTCTACAAGATCGTGGACATAACGTATCGGCGGAAAGCATAGTCATGGTCAAAGTGAGTACACGACGTGCATGCGTTCATTAATATTCAGCCACACAATTTTATTATTATTATTATTATTTTATATTACGAGTATGTATATTATATTAGTTGTTGCACTTTACGTTATATAGTTTTATAACACGGTATATACTATTTTAATATTATTTGGTAACGCGTATTTAACGTTTGATTTCTTATTTTTCAAAGTTCGATGAACATAAAACAATATTACTATATTGGCCGTATAATATAATACACTCGTATAATAAGGTCGTATGTATTATATACGATTTTATGGACACGTCGTCGCAACGGGACGGGACTATATAATATGATAAAATATGTTATATTTGTAAATACGAAAAAATAAGTAAAATATTTAATATATACCAAAGAGATCGAAGATCAAACATATCGGATTCGTAATCGATTTGGATTTTTTTTTCCATATCCTTTTTGCGATTTACATAATATATAATATCGTATTACGCGCCATTTCGCGGACTACGCGTTAAAAAGTTATAACATATTGACAAATCGTTTCCGGTTTAGTGTTTCATCGATTTATCCGTTCGACTTCCCGACCGGATCGGGGAGTTTTTTTTTAAATTTTTTAAAATTATTTTCAATTCTAGTTTTCGTATTTACAAATCTCGTCCCCTAGTGCGATAGTATATATTCAATCAACGTCAATTGTATGACAACGACTAACATAACGTGACTTTTTTTTTATGCAGGGCGAACCGGGAGAGCCAGGACCACCAGGACCAGTTGGGGCACGAGGACCCGAAGGCGCTATGGGGGTGAGCCGAACGTTATTATTGTTATTATTATTATCCTTCTCATCCTTTTCCAAATACAATGGCAAATTTAAATAATCATTATCGGAGTATACATTATGATTATATAATGCGGCACTGATAAATCGGTGTATCGGCGAGCGACACGGTTAAGTGGTTATAATGAGCGCAGTTGTTTGGTGGGGGGTGGTGGAAATGGGGAATATGGAGTCGATAGATTTTCACATAGCCGACATCTGTTCCAAAAACCATATGGTCAGTAAAAAAGAAAAAAAAATATTTTTTGTCGTCGCCAAATTTATAATATAATTTTGTATATACATCATATATCCATATAGAGGTACATAATAATATATCGTGGTATACCACCGTATACCATTGACGAGAAACTTTTATTTAGAAACCCCAGCGTAAAAAAAATATAAACATTAGTTGTTATATGTAACTTGTTTATTACGAGACCCTAAGTGAAAAAAGATAAATAAAAAACACACACACACGAGGTCAGCTGCGTGACTTTGAAAACGCCCGTATATTATCGATGTACAATACCCAATATATTATGTATTTTATACGACATACGTTAACAATGTTTTTTTTTAAAAAAAATTTAAAATTATTATTCTCGTAAACTTCACATATGATGTGTGATCTAAACGACTTAACGCGGTATATATTCCTATTAATTTCTATTCCCATTTTTTTTTTAGAAATCAATACAAACGTATAAAAAACCAAACGTATACAAATAAGCGTTGTTCGTAATTGATTAAAAGCGGTATTAAACATTTATTCGATTTATTTCATAATAGTAATAATATGGTAAAGGGTAAAATAATATTGTTTTGCCATAAAACCGATAATTATTTACATCATGATGGCCGAATAACATTAATCAACGTTTACGAATTTTTATTTTTTTTTACACAATAATATATTGACTAGTTATAATTAATGATATACCATATATTATTTAACTTAATAAAAGTATTTTTTTTATTAATAATGTAATTAATCCAATTTAACAATACGTTTTTATTCGTTTTTATTCGCAATATTTCATTAACGATTTCGTGTGTTTTTGTTTTTTGCTCTACAGTATCGATATGGTATTTTTTAAAACAGATTTATTTCGCGTTAATTAACGATAGTTTATTGATATCGCTAATCGGCGAACGCAAAAAGGAAAGATGACGGGTATTATTAATAATGTTACGCGTAATTTATCATCTTACGAGTAAAAACTTCTACAGCGCGTGAATTTTTTCAGGACGTTTTGTGATAAAAAGAAGACACGGAAAAAACTTTTTACTCGTAAAAAAATAATGTATACGACGCGCAATTTAAAAATGATTATTCCATAGTCGTCTATATAATATTAATTAAAATTTTATAAATGGGTCGTGATTTAATCTAACTCGACCGAAACGCGACTCTCGAGTCGTATACACGCGTATTTTTATGTAAATAATATTAATTTACTCTCGTTCTGATATTACAGGTAGAAGGTAAACAAGGACCACCCGGTGCACCAGGATTGGTAAGTATATTATACATTTTACTTGATATTTTCTTGTTGGAAAACTTTAATGTCGAGATAATTAAAAAAAAAAAAAAAAAAAAATCGAACGAACGTAATACGATATATTTTTTCATATTAAAATAACATTTAAACCTATACGTATAATCCTGTTTTTCGGAGTGCACGCGAGAGTAAATCGTGTTACAAGACAACACGCCCATCAAAGAATAATTTTCAGTAGCGAATAAATTTTCACGTTCGAATTCGGAATCGAAAAACACTATCCGAATAGCTATCGTATTAATAATAATAATAATAATAATAATAATAATAATAATAATAATATACCGTTTTCGTGCGGAATTAAAATTTTCACCCTTCCGGACGGCATATTTTGGAGAATTTTCAATTTTCCAACGCGCCGAAAACTCGTTTTAATACGAAAACAAATATACAACGGATATGCGGCCGAAACCTTTCGCGATTGTCGAAGGGTTGTAAAAAAATAACTGTTTACAAACGACGAACAAGCGAGCCCCGACCGACCGACCGACGGACGAGAAGAGTTCGTTGGAAAATATTTACTCAGTTGTGCGGTTTACAACGCACGCGGAGGCAGCCACGAGGGTGGAAAATGACGGGATACAGTGATGGTTGTATGATATATAATATACAGGGTGATCGAGAAATCTGCGAACTCCGACTAGGGTCGTTCCGGACCAATCACCGATCACATATTATAATTTATGTCCAATTAATACTTTTTTATTCTTTCACTTATGATGTATACTACCGTATAGTATTTAAATTACAAGTATAAATCGTGATGTAAAAAAAAAAAAAAACAAATACGATACACGTCTTAACAATTAGAATTCGATATTAATATAATAATATTCAATATAGTGTCAAAAATATCGTCATAAATCTTTTCAAGCACTCTGTACGTTAATACTTGTTAATAAAATAGGGGTGCGTTATATAATACACAATATCATTCCGTTGTTCACCGTCATCGCAGTGTGCACAACGCAATAATAATAATAATATACACGAATATTATTATTATTGTAATTTACACTCTCCTCCGCGTGTTCGTATTAAAATATCATTATTAGGTCGTTATAACAAGAGTGAACTTAATATTCGCGTAAAACATTAACCGACGGTCGGACGACCCATGAGAAAATTTATTCGGCTAAATTTATGGTAATATGGCGATGAAATTGTTTGTATATAAGAACTTCGAGCCGCGCTCGTTCGTACACGACGAAAAATTGGTTGTTACGATGCATATAATAATAATAATTATATAAGATAAAAAAAAACCACGTTAAAACAATAATTTATTATATAAAATGGGTATTATTTCGTCCTTCCGCGCTAGTCACTATATACGTATATAGAATATAGTTGATTAAAAAAAAAAAAAAAAAAACATTTCACGCCAACAAACGATCGGTCGACGGACGTGAACGATTAACAATTCACGGAATAAAATATTGTATGCGGACGCAGACACGTCGTAATCTCGTTAAAAACAACAAAGTTTTATTGCCGTTTCTGTATAGGTACGTTTATTATACGCATTTTAAAATATTAAGTTATTATGTTATAAGTTATAACTTTTTATGCGGTTTTACGCAGCTGTTTATTCATTACGCGCGAAGTGATCTCATATATCGGATATATACAGAGCGAAAATAATAACGAAAAAATAACGTTTATAACGTATACGAATAATGCGTTTATCCCATCAGGCGTAAAGTTTCCATCGCCTCCGTATAAAATATCGTATAATATATTATATTAATATTTAAATAATTTAATTTCCTTTAAAATATTTTTACGCGTTTTTCGACAAAAACCGAAATTGTTCAAATTAACAGCTTAAAAACATTTTGTTTTATTTTTTGCCAACAGGTCGGACCGAAAGGAGACCGAGGAGACCAAGGATTGCAGGTAAGGGGACATTGTTTTTTCTACAATATTTTACTTAAAAAATCACGCTAGTATTAGACGTCCTGATCCGTCTCGTAATATGTCGTATTTTTCAATCATGTAAACGGGGATAGTTCCGACGTACATATTGTATAAAAAATAATAACGCGTTCGTTAAAAAATAGGGTGCTAGTACCAAACGACAGTGAAGGGGATATAATACATTATTATTTTTTTTCGACGAGACACGTATTTTGACCGACCCTCACGTTGGTTTTAACATATCCGACGTACGGGAATATTTTTTGAAGGTAATATTTAAAGTTTTAATATTCGATGTTATACCAAAAAAAAAACTTGAATTTCGTGATTAAAAAACATATTTTTAAAAATCCGTGCCGGTTAATTATACGTAGATAGAGTCAATCAGCTAGTGTTATGTAATTATTTTAATCGTCTTTTTTTTTTTTAATGGTAAATTATTTTTCATACCTATATTACCTATAATCGAATTTGATAAGTATATAATCATCTTTTCGACACGATATCATATTATAATAATATAGTAAAAATTCGCATTTGGTATCTGCTATAAGATTGAAAAAGACCTCATAGTTCTTCATAGTTATTTAAAACATTATATTATATTGTCATCGCGACATTTAGTTATCGATTAACGTTACATATTTATTTGGTTTTCATCAAAAATTGTGTTGGTACATTTTCTTTGTTTTTCATATTATATTATCGTTTCGTATTTTTTTTTTCTTTTAGGGAACGCCCGGCCTACCCGGACCGATCGGCGAGAAAGGCATTAGAGGTGACAAGGGCGATCGAGGTTTGACGACGACGTTGAAAGGCGACCAATTCCCCACAGGCATCATCGAAGGACCTCCAGGACCTCCGGGACCACCTGGTAACGATATATATATACATAGTAGTCGATATGACGTTATTTCATGTACGTTTTTGTTTCGTATTTATGCGCAGGACAATAATGTTATCGCAGTGTGTTGAGTAGTTTTCTTTTTGTTTGTTTCGTTTTGTTTCGAATTGCAAATCTCATCCGTATATAACATAATATACATATAAAAAAATAATATAGCGTTGTATATAATGTATTATATTTCAGAATTATTATATAATATATTATTATATATTATAACGTATAAAATTACTTTTTAGTTAATAAAGTTCGTGTTTCAGTAGTTCATATTATTATTATAGAATAGGTAGTGTAAATAGTACGTTTTATATTATTATTATTTTTCAACACTTTTTTCGCACACATATTTTTAGACCATTTTGCAATAATTATTAGTATAATATTATAATATATTTATATATAGTTTTGTTTTTGTGAAATCTACGGATTTTATATAATTTCTAATCGTCCTCGTTCGAGACTATAATATAAATAGTATACTTGTATACATATTATTATCGTAAACCACCTCTGATCTTTCGGAGACGGTTCTAAACGTTCCCATATAATATTATATTACGACGTATAGTTTTACGATCCCGTTTTTAATAGGTACGATAAAATATTATTAAAAGTACAAATACAAAATATTATTTCGTTTGTCGTTTATCATTATTATACGTAAAATACTAAAATGTATTAATAATATGTCATATTTACGAGGGTTAAAATGTGTAGAATTATCTTTGTACAATATATTATTATGATAATAAGTATATAGTTTATATAATATAGTGTCCGCAGTATAAAATGATGACACACGTGTTTATGTTGCTTGTCGTTTTCAAGGTCCGGTCGGTTTGCGCGGCGAAAAAGGCGATCTGGGACCCGTGGGGCCGCCGGGACCACCGGGCGAGAAGGGTCGAGGAAAGAGAGGAAAAAAAGTAAAGGAATAATTTTAAACACGAAAAAAAAAGACAACACGATTTATATAATTATTGTTATAATGCCGACACTCGTTTAGCATCCGACGATGACCGTCACTTACGTCGGACCCGCGAAGAACGCGGCCAGCATGCATATAATATAATTTATAATATATTATATTTAATGTCGCGTTGATGCATGTTATCAGCTCGATAAAAACGTCCGGCATGACTCGACCGTTTCATATATCAGTATTAATACCTTTGTATTTTGGAAAGATAACGAGATATATGATAAGATCGTATATTTCTCGGATAATATGATGTCCCTCATGAGTATAAATAAAATTAAGTTCCCATGCGGGAAATTATTCAAATTTTTTACTTATAGGTTCAAATATTTTTGTTTTATTTCAAACTTTTAAATATATAGTTATTATACGAATCGCGCTTATTCGTTAAATCTTATATTTCTACTTTAGTCTATATTAATATTATAAATTGAATATTATATAGATCGATTACGTCAGTTGGAAAATTTAGCCAAAAACGATATAGGCGGGTTCGACGTTAGGTCCGGTGTCTTGAGTTTTATAAATTATATGCGTGTCGTACGTACGGCATGAAACGGTACGACATTAAAATCACGCTCTAAAATTATAATATTATATCATTGCTCCGTTCTTTTATTATCATTATAATATTATTCTTGCGTTTGTCGTTTGCGAGAGCATCGTGTTCCTATTATGCAAGAGGGCTAATATACTGTTATTGCAACGTAGATAATAATAATATTATATTCTAATGTAATGAACTTACCCGTATGATGCGAAACGGTTTTGCAAGTATACGCCTATACCGAAATCCCTTTTGCATGCGTCGTATATTTTAAATAACGTATATAGTCACGCGTTTTGGTATTATTCGGCGGGGTGTTCAAAACGCATGGAAAATTGAAAATTTCCCCATATATACAACATCTTTGGCGAACAATATTATTGTCATTGAATTTTTGCAAAAAAAAAAACTCGTGTTTTTCTATCAATGTTTTCGAACACCCCGCGTACAATTACCGTATACGTCAAATTATATCACATATGAATTGCATATTATATTATTATGTAGTTGTAACCCGAGTAGTTAGCTAATATATATTTATATATTTATAGTAGACGCGCGTTTTTGTTTTGTATCTATTTTTATTATATTATTATGTATAATGTGTGCACGCGATAATATTATTAGTATTATTACCTAATTTAATATATAGCTCATTCGAATAGTTAACATAAATAATAATATAATATTATTAAAGACGTTTAATTTAATTTAAGATATTGAAAAAAAAAGAAAATTGTCGTTCTTTATTATATATAAACTTATATTATAATTTGAAATACATATCATAATAATTTATTTATTATTGTCGTTTAAAACGGTTTGTCGTGAAACTATGTCAAATGTTTTTGTTTTTCATTGTTCGCTATTCACCAGGATTACCAGGTCGCAACGGCACGGACGGTATTTCAGAACCAGGGTTACCGGGACCCCAAGGACCTCCTGGACTTCCAGTAAGTATAATAATAATAATATAAGTATTTTTGTAATATTATCTCGTCGTCAATGATTCCGACGGCGAATTACATTCGTCAGAATATCACACCCACACGACCCGTTAGTTAGAAGAAGGAAAGATCCTGCGTTATCTTTCTTCGCAGGATAGAGAATTAAATACGTTTGGATTGATTGTCGTGTTAGTTTTCATCATTTTACGCGTGTAATTGATTTAAGTGTCGACTCTGTTTTAATCACGCGTCAACTAACTCAAATCGAAAACTGCAGTTATACCATTTACCAAATTTATTATTTTGGTAAATGGTAAATTCTATAAAATCAAAGAAGGATGATATGTTTTTAAAGACAAATTTAAAGTTTAAAACTTATTTTAATTCTTAAAATTATTCCTCTACTTATTTACATAGTAATATTATATTATGTTTCTGAACTAATAAAACAATAAAATATTATATGGTCAACTACAATCCATATTTTATCATCTGTCGAATATTTATATATTATAGTTAAATATTATGAAAATTATTATTAGTCGTTACACAAAAATTGCATGCTCGATGTATTAGCGTGTGAGAAATATTTAAATTCGTTATAATATATATAATTAAATAATTAAGTTCGTCGTCCCAAACACGTGCAAGAATACAAGTTTTGACATGGCATTATTATTGAATAATATATATTTTATTAAATTTATTCGATCTATTACGTATAGTGATGAGACAGAGCAGAGTCAGTACATGCGTATATATTTATATATATTATTGTTTAGATAGGTTGTTTTAAAGGTTAACCTAAAAATAGCACGTCTTCGAGTTTGACTCCATTCGAAGAAACTTTGTAATATGCGTAATACACATACATATAATTACTGTAAGTAATAATAAGGTTTGCAGAATATTTTCGTATAGGCAGTTATTTGATTGTGCGCCAAACTGTCGAACGCGATTATTATTGTTATTTATTTTTCATTTTTCTTTTCACAAACGAATAAACGATCGAATATTTTATAATGAAAATCGCAAAAGTCGTACTACATCAAAGAAATATACTCGTTATATTGATTCAATAATTCGGAAAAGAAGAACTCAAATTATGGCGCGTATTTTTCGTCGAATGCCCAGGTGCAATATTTGTATTCATATTATTATAATCTTTATTATGCCGTATTGTACCTACTGCAGAAAATCTAAATTAAATTCATTATTTAATCGAACGTTATACACGCGAATTAATTTCAATACGTCACGTTTATTTAACGGAAAATTATTCGAAAAATCGTTCATTATTATTTTGTGTCGCTATATGTATATGCTGACGAAATCGCCATACATTTATATTGGAAACGACGATTTCGATTTAAACGATACGTAATAATTTTTAAGTCCTGTTATTTAGTATGTTATATACATACGTATTTCAACTTTTCAGGGTACTTCAGGTCCTAAAGGCGAAAAGGGAGATTACGGAGACATCGGTCCTCCAGGTTTAATGGGACCTCCAGGCTTACCGGGTCCACCTGTAAGTATATATTTTTTTCATCAAATTATAACGTAATGCTATTATTATATATCATAACGTATTATATCTATAAGTATCAGAAAATTGATTAAATATTTTTTTCTGAATGACATTCATATTAACAATATTATATTATTATATTTTCAAAGCTATATACGATAGCCTTATTAGAAATATTTTGTCGTAAAATTTCCACGATTTCCGATTAAAAGTTATTTCATTTTTGAAATTTTATATTTTATTGTTATCGTATTATATATTTTTGTTTATTTACGATGTATACGAACGAATACGAATTTAAATTGGCGTGGACCGTACACAATGATTTTATTCCAATAAAAGACTTAAAATATATTGACGTTAAGAATATTTGAAATGTAATTTACTGTCAAAAGATTTGTTTTGCGAACATAAAAGAATCCTTAATTAAATAAATAATTGTACGTTAATAATAAAAATACTAAAAAAATAAGTAAAATGAAACATTTCGATAGTCATTATTATTTTATTTGGCAATTTAAATCGATAATGACGTATACAATTTGGTTTCCTACAATTCGTGACGAATACATATGTTTATATATCAATATATCATATAAGAAAAAAAATGCGTATAGCTCAATAATATTATTACATAATATTTTTTGATAAAAACATGAAATTTTCAACAGGGATATCCGGGACAAAAGGGCGACAAGGGTGACAAAGGAGAGTCGGTGAGTACACAACAACAATATATACTTTCAACATCAAACCATTTATTATACCGCGTTATTGTGACATTCGATCTCCACCGTATACCTATTATATAGGTACTGCGACGATATATACCACAATCGTGGTATTATATTATTCCAATGAAACGCGTGTAAATTTAAATTCATTATTTATTTTTGAATTAATTCATTTCGTGTGTGTTACGTTCTTCGCACGATCAGAAACATTGAAATTTAAATAAACTTTTGATATTATTCTACGAGTCACTTTTAGAAATATGATAATTATTCCGTTAAATAATATTTTTTACTGTTTGTCCAAATACATTTCGTTTTATAATCTTAATAAAAATAAGTAGGTACACGTTTAACTAGACGAATGCATCGAATCTTAGCAGTTTTATTTGTGTGCCTTATTCTGTTCAATACCCTTAGCCCTAAGGTTTCAAATATAGAGATGATTAATTTTTTAAAAAAAAATTTATCCTACTCTGCCCTCGCAGACATAAATTGACTTTTAATTTATTTATTATTTTTTTATAATTTTTTTTTTAGAAATACAACAACAAAAAGATTAGAAGACGACAAGTGAGTAGTGTTTCTTTATCTAATATTTATATTTAAATAAACGGGAGGTTCGTTTTAGTCATTATTACATATCATATATGTTTCACCAGAATGATATGATATATTATATATATAAAAATTTCCAGATATGGGTCCACTTTTTCGCAGCTAAACTTTACTCATAACTTTTTAGGCGAGACGTGATGCGTATTTTCTCTATCTCTCTCTCATCCGTCGCGTGTTTACAGCTACGAACTCCGGGCGTGACGTTTTTTTGGCGATGCCTCGCGCACATATTTCGAAATAAATGTACGCGTGACATCGTGAAAAATTACCAGTTTCGTCCCAGGCCATTAACAATTCAACCGAATTTTGTCCGATTTCCAAACTAATAATTGAAAAAGTCACTCGCGAATCGTCCGACTTATCGCGGTCGCGATCAATTTATTTCTTAAACGTCCTGCAAATAGGACGACGCACTCGCTTCGTAATTATTAATATTTTAAAAAACTCGTATAAAAATACAACCTATAGGAACTAGGAAGGGTTCATGGAAGAGTATGTATAAGTCTCCACACATAACACTCGAGGGCGTCGTTTCAGGGATTATTTTCTATATCTCAATTCAGTTGATTTTATTAATTTAATTATAGGTATACATATAAGAACTACGTTTTTAGGTTAGATCCCATAAAAAAAAAAAGAAAAAAAAAGGAAGATACTTACGTGTCAAAAATAGGGATAACATGTATTGTATATAATAATTCAACTCCCTGAAATGACACCTACGCGAACGGGATCATAAGTCATAACCGCGCGGTTAAGATATTTTAATATTTTTTATAATATAATATTTCACAATATTATGTTATTTATCTTTTACCGCTCGTATTATGTATTATAATATTATACCTAACCACGTAGGTATAAGTTGCGAACGGGAGCGTGAAAACGTAATTTATACGAAAACGTGCGTAATATAATATATTATTATAAGAAAATTATAATATTATATTTCATCTTTCCGACGGAGAATACTAAAATAATATTATAACATCGCAGAGTACAAAATATTTGTCGCCGATACAACAATATATAATGTGTAGAATAGGACGCGATATAAATAATATTATAAAGTAATAATAATTATAATTTTTTAAGTCGGATAGATATTTCGAATAATATACGAGACGATAAATAATATTTTTAAAACGAACCGAAAATCTAGAGATTTATTATAATACCTATACATTATAGTGTGTAAAATTTCGTAACACTTGACCTTTTGTGTGTAACGCGTCTTCTTTATGACCAATGGCATTTATGACACTTGACTTTATGATACTTGACCGTGTATACATTATTATCGTATATACGTAAAACTTGGCTCGCGTTCTAGTAATATTCGTTCTCAAACCCATCGAGACACGCGCATTTTTTTTACTTTATTTTATTTATTATTATTATTATTTTTTTTTTTTTTTTTTTTTTTGACTTAAATATAAGTCGGTCTATTTCGTTTCATTTTTATACAATGTAAAACACCGTCGGTATCCGTCGACGAAACAATGTAATTTTTTTTCATTTGAGTTTCGATGACGCTAACCTAAAAATATATATCTCTTCGGATTCGCAATTGAGAATTATTATTACGTATTATTATTATTATTATTATTGTGTCGCGTTGTTTTCTTTTAATATTAGTTTGGGTCGAGCTCTATATATAACGTCTATATTTATATCTTCCTCTTTCGCCCCTCCGCATGCAAATATAAAATAATTTATACTCGTATAACGGTCTAGAAACGCTCGGAAATAATATATATATACCCAGTTATATATATATATATTATTTTAGTTATAATATATTTTACATTATCCGTTTTTCCAAACTGACTTTTCAAGACGAACTTTTAGACGTAATTACGTTTTACTTCGCGAGTAATACCGCCCCGAGTCATAAATTCGACGGGAATAAAACTTATTCAAAAATGAATTTTTTTTCTTTTTCCAGTTCCAAGGCGACGGCGTGTTCGAAACGGTCAACGAACCGGTAAGTCTAAGTCGCACGTTAACTCATCATATTATTATTATTATTATTATTATTATTAATTATTTTTTATTATGTTATTGTTCACGTTACAAAATAATAATATTTGTGTTTGTTTAATCCGAACAGCAGATAATGGGACCTCCAGGCCCACCCGGTCCGCCCGGATTACAAGGTAAATATTGTTAATCCAAGATTTTTCTCTAAACAAACGCAATTAACGCACATTTTTAATAAACCAGGTCCGCCCGGTATAAAGGGTGAACGAGGCAAAGATGGCGACAAAGGTGAAATGGTAAGCAGTCACTTTTCAGTTTGAAATTATTATCTAAAATAATATTTGTACCTAACCCAAATTACAAACTTAAACGTATTTTAGTCATTATTATTAGTAGGAAATTTAAAAACAAAAAAATGATTTTCGTGTAATATTAAGTCGAAATAGTACCTATCTAATAACGTTGAAATATGGTCCATACAGATGACAATAATTATGAATAGTTTGACAATTCGATGTGTATACTCGTACGTAATTATAACGTTTAAAATACATTATTTTCGATATAATAATATATTATGTGTTGAAAAACGCAAATCAATTCTATTTTCAACCGGATATTAAAACGTCAAGTGAGAAATTGATTTAACATTTTTGTCGCCGTTCATATCATTCATAGATTATAAGTTTTAAACACGTATAAGTATAATAATTTTACTATTTAGTAGATAACTAGTTGATTAAATTACACGTTATCAGGAATATTTTCGGTGATGGTCGAACAAAAAGCGAGATTTCATAAAAAAAAATCTTATTATAATAAACAATAATAATAATAAAACTGCCTAAATCGATATACGGTTTCCAACAAACGTATATTACGTACAAAAATTCGTAACGATTTATTATTTTAATGATACGACATTAAACGGGACGCGCGTGTTATTTATTCGAATTTTCGATGGATTTAACGTCGCTCCAAGCTTATCCGCAATTTTAAAACAACATCAGTCGTACTTACATTGTAAATAATTCATGTTTTTTTTTTTTTTTAGTTTCTTTTCGAGATGTACACATCAAACGTATAATAACGAGGGGACTGGTTTTTTTTTTTTGAAAAATGAAAGGTAATAGGTAGGTGTAGGTACCTAATCTGTATTTTACCGATGTAGGTACTAGGTATACGAGCATTAAACACGAAACGGACGAGACATTCGAAACACATTTGATAATGTTTTATTAAGAAATAATTAGAAATTCCACTGATTTCTGTCGGCTTATACACGGGCTTGTGATCGTCCATAATACTTTTGTCGGGTAATATTTCAAACTTTACTCACGAAAGCGGTACAAATTATTTTTCCGGATTTACTCGATTTTTTTCCCTCGTCGGTTTTCTATCCGAACGTTTCGATTCGAAACGCGTATATTTAGTAAAATTTACATTTTAATTTTAGTCTAATATAATTATTATGATTTTCGTATACCGTTCGATTTATTTCTACACTTATTTCTATACGGATTTAGTTTACGTCGTTTTTGTAAAAAGATAAACCAAGCGAATCGGCTACGCGGTTAACACGTTTTTATTGAAAACGCATTAATCGCGTTGTTAGCGAAATTTATAAAAACTATCGTGTAAACTTTTATCGTGTTCGTTTGAACGCGTGTAAATTATAATAATATGTTTTATCGTTCGAAATAGATAGAGGTAGAAGTTGCCACGAATTAAGATAACATATACAGAATACGAAATTACGCGTTTTATCAGCTATACATTTTTATTTGTAAATTCGTACCTTTTCATATTTTGTATGACGAAAGTATTAGAACACTATCTATTGAAAAATGATAATATATTGGTTTATTTAGGGGTTTATTTTATTTTATTTTATTTTATTTTTGTACACAATTCCATCATAATTATTCATAATGTTTATAATATTTCATCTCCAATTTAAAAACTAATCATTTTTTTAATTTATACTTTGCGTTTAACACGATCTAATTATAGAAGCTCTAGACCGTGGTATTTAATATCAAATATCGATATTGTAATGATCATAAAGTATAATATATAGGGTCTATAATAGTTTGTGGGTAATAAACTAATAACTATAATAATTATAATATACATAATATTAAGCGATTTGAATTTTCAAATAATACGTCCGTGTGGCTAAATTACATTGTCACTATAGATGGCACTTGATATTATTTAAATTATTAAATTATAGTTAATACACTTTAATAGTCATTGTTGAATCTTATAAAGTTATAATATTGTTTTTGTAAATTTAATATTTCAAGTACTTAAAATATACTAATAAATAAATACCCAAGTACAGTTTTTTTGTGGACTTGGGTTTTTATTTATTAATATATAAAATATCCACAAGAACTCTTCTTATAAAATTAGGTACTTTAAATATTTATTAATTTGTATTACACCATAAGTTTATAAATTTTTACTATAATAACAGGTTATTCGTCGATATAAAAATATGTTTAAATTTACCATTGTTACTAATACATAATATTATTGTAACCTAGTACCATAATTCACAAAATATAGTTAAATGGATTAAGTAATATAAGTTATAGCAATTGGAAGATTGTCAATATTATTGGTTATAAAGTATATTTTTACTATAGCCAAACGTGTCGGGCTCGCGAGTTATCCACGTTTATCGCGATATTCTCACGTGGTCGAGGTCCAGAGTTGGAGAACGACTCCCGCGCAAAAATGATTTGCAAAAATATCAGTATTCACAATTCATGGCTATGAATTAAAATCACATTGATTAATGAAGTCTGTTCGGATACATCACTGTGTGCTTGAGCCATGAGAATCTCTTCTGACTCTGCAGACGAAAGGAGACTTTCTTTCTCAAGAAGTCTCGCGGCCCGTTGGTTTTATCATTTTTATTTCGGTAACGCAAAACTCAGGATATTATTACTATATAATTTATATTCATTTCAAAGTATTTCCTCCGTTTTTAAGCAAACTTTCCTGTCACACGAGAAAACTTTGTAAAATAATATTCGAAAAATGGTCTAAAAAATTACCAACCAGATCCGATTCTAAACTGACTACTTTTACTGCTTTTAAATTTTCCCTCCCCCCTTAAAATAAAAAGACACATCAGTGTAAAACCGATACGTTCTTCGCTTCGCTGGTCAAAATATAAAATAAATAAATAAAATTGTCATTAACTAGGTACCATATTGGTAACTTTGAAGTATAGGTACCTAACCCAATGCTCGAATTATAAAAAATTTCGAATTTCGAAAAAAGTGTTCAACCTTATAAATGACGTTATGCACGTCCGAATGTAATAATATATTGTAGAATTATTTTGTAATAACAATATTCACGTCTTGTAAAAAATGGACGAACGATAATAGTACCCGATACTTATACGTGCGAGTGTATATATTGTGTACCCTGTCGTGTCCTGAGATCGAATTTTAATGTTTTTTAAACCACAATGGCAATATACATATACTCGTATGTACATATAGGTACGAACAACGCGTGTCTGCAAGTCCCGACTCGCCGAGGGATGGCGAATATAATATTATTCTTTTATTCTCCTCACGATCTTCGAAGGGTGAATACTTCTACGATTGCGTATTTTCGGTTTTTCACCTACGATTTCCCAAAACGGTCACCGCCCACGTTATCGGAAAATCGATAACCAAAATATATTTTCCAGAATAAAGAACTATTATTGATATCGTATTAGGGGTTCTCTTTTATTTCTATACCATTTCATCGGTCTTTGAATTTCTCAAATTACTTATACACACATATTATTATTTAAAGAGTTTAAAATTATAATAAATTATTAAAACACGGTTTGCTCGTTGATCTCGATCGAAAAACGGCCGAAATCACCAATATTTCATTATACTTAAGTATTATAATATGTACATACCTAAATATTGTGTTTTTTCAAAGTTACTGTTAACTATGTTGCGATTTGAAAATAAACGTATTCTTACGCCGCTAAACTTATATTATGACTTTTCGGGGTTAATTTTCCGACAAAAATCTGGCCTCGATATTTTACTCGCAACGCGATTACCTGTTGCGCACGTTTTTCGTTATTATTATTATTATTATTATTATTATTATTATTATTATTATTATATTTTTACGATATCGAATCGACTAATATTTATTATTATACATTCAGCGTGGTAACTCGTACGAGACGCGAAATTAATATGCAACAGGGACTAAAATTGTGTAAAATGTTATACGTGCAGTACAAAATAATCATCCGTGTAGTAGTCATATATAAAAAATATTTTAAAATTGACTCGTGAAACAATAATTATTTTGAAAATATTAAATTAATTATTAATATTCATTTCGCGATGAAGGTTTGTTTTAGTTATTATTTAATTCTTATAAAATCATAATAATGTACTGAAATTTATCTAAAATTTAAAATATTAAAATTAAGACTTATATGAATAGATACAATATTAAATTAATATATTGTCTACATAGGTAGTTTATTATACATATAAAATCATAAAATAATACTGTTATTGTTTTATAACATGAGGTGAATAAAAACACTAACAATAAACAATTTTATTTAAATTATTGTGTAATACGAAAAAATATTTATTTTAGTCTCTGATATGCAATAAAATATTCGAATTCGATTGTAAAAACGATGAAAATATTAGGGTTTTGGCGAATCAGAGAATGTATTGATTTTACAGTGAAACGTGATTTTTTTAAAAATATAAACGTATTATAAATATACACGTTTTGAATAGTAAAAGATCACAAAAAAAATGAGTGATGGTTTCGGTAGAAGATTTCATCTAGTCGGTATTTCATTTAGTTATTTTTTAATTTTTTAATAGTTTTCTCGTACGATATAGTATAAATTACTAAAAAATGGCGAAAAACGGTAAAACTCTTGGAAACTATAATTTCGACTTTATTTTAAACTTTATTTTATCTCTTATTTTATTATAAGTTATATATTTAATGAAATGCAAATCATAGAGACTTGAATATTTTATTAAGCATTAAGAGAGATATAATTTTGAAACTGTTACTCAAATTTAAAAAAAACCTAACATCACTCAAACACAACTTAATTTATACTTATAGATTATATTTTATTAAATATATCGAGATTTAATTACTAATTTATTGTCTGACGGAGCTTCTCTCAGAATCGTTTTTTTTTTTTTAAACGATGAGATATGATAAAATTTAAATTATAGTACAACACTATTTTTCCATCAATCCATCATCATTAATTTATTATAATATAAAATTTATAATAAATTATAATTGAATTCTTATTGTATGAATGATATGGTAATACACTAATACACTACAATGACTATATCCATACTCGTATCTGCATATAGTATTGAACAAATTTAGCGATTGCCGATTGTAAAGTATAGCTGCTGGGCAACTTATAAATATATTTTGTCACGAAAATCTTATCTCGTATCTCAATACTAAAATATTGTTATCTTATAATTGTTATTATAATAATTTACTATAATTTTAATTTACAATATTATGCTCGTCATTCGATTATAAATAATGTTGACCGACGATGAGGAAATTTTACATTATTCCTAGTGCCAATTAAATTGTACAATGTTATATCATTATCATTATGCATAATGTAAATTAATTATACGTGTTTTTTTAAAAAAAATTAATAACTGAGGAAATAAGTAGGTAGGTACTTTAGTTCTTAATATTAATATTAGATTCGACCATTAAAATTTTCAGAAATATAAAACCTGTAAATTGGCTGTCTAAAATGTTAATATTATGAAAACAAAAACATTTATAATTTTAAGTACTCAAAAAATAAAAATAAAATTATAATGATGAAAACGTGACTATTATTTACATACGAGTATTAAGAGATTGTAAAAAAAAAAAAATACGAGTATATATAAAAATCGAAAGTTATTGACTGCAAGGACAAACCAAAAAGGGATACTCGATATTATATTATGTACATATTAATAATATTATACCTATACCTATTATATAATATTGTATTAAAACGTGTCGTGTGATTTTCTACAGGGCGAAAAAGGATTTAAGGGAGATCCCGGTCCAATGGGTTTACCGGTAAGTGTTATAACGTTATATGGTTTAAATCTTATGCGTATATTAACTAAATCCTAGCGTTAACGTTTAATGTGTAGGGCCCGATGGGACCGAGAGGCGATTCGATCCAAGGCAAGCCTGGTCTGACGGTAAGAACTATTTAACGTTAAATACCATCGCGTTTATATTATAATATATTAACAAATTCGAAATTTATCGTTTAATAATATCTATTATTATTATTATTATTATTATTATTATTATATTTCTCGCGTATATAGTCGTTAACATATAATATAATAATAATAATAATAATAATAATAATAATAATAATAATATATTACTTTTTAACATTTTTCTAAAACGTAAAAAAATAATAATGCTTTTTCTACAGGTCTAAGGGAACTCATATATATATATAATATATGTGTGTATATTACTTCTATTTGATGCGTCCAAACACTAACCCATATAAATATATCCGTCTTAAACAACCTTTTACATTCTATAATATACTTATATGATATATGACTATAATTATTTTATTATAATACGCCTATGTTATACTTAAATTATATTATTATTATTATTTTTTTTTTAATCTTCTTTGGATTACCGGTATATAGTAGTCATTAAAAACTAACGACGATTTATTTTATGATTTATTTCTTGTTTTATATAACGTCTTTTATTCTAACGTTTTTATTAACAAAAAAATAACGATTTGTAGTGATTTTATATTATCGTTCCTTATTCTTATCGTTTATAACATATTACTAATACGCATTTTTGTATATAAAATATCACGATAAACAATTTATATATAAGTCGCGAATACCGTATTGTACTGTATGATTTTTAAATACAATATTTATTATTATTTATTTTTTTTTTTTCGTCGCGATTTATACCTTTTAAATTTTATATACATCGTTGTTGCCAAATACTTCGTATATGATTTTTGTACATATTATACGATTTTTTTTTTCTCCTCTCGGGACGGTTATTTTAATTATGTCTTACACATATAATATTATTGTGTTAGTATCGCGAGAACGAAAGATGTCCGGAAATAATATTATCTATATACTATATATTATACGTTTCGTATTACGAGCATGCTATATTATTATTGTATGTATACGAGTATAACACTATGATGATTTTTTTTTCTTTTTTTTTTTTTTTTTTACATTTAGGTACCTAATGTCCAAAATCCACCTAAATGGCAGTGGGGATAAATCCGAGCCGTATGACGATACCTATATTTATAATAATATAATATATTTTTTTCCATTACATTTAAATTTAAATTTAAATTTTTGAAAACGCCAAACGAAATAACGATAATGCTATATGGATCCGTGTAAAATTTTTTAAAAAAATTACCTACGTTAACGTCACTTAAACGTTATAATATTATATATTATAGTTTATAGTTATTAGTATGATAATTACCAATAATATATTCTTATACCATACTTGAAGTTCTTTCCGTATCGTTTTTGCTTTATTTAATATTATTGCGCCATGTTTATTCTCCCATTTTTTTTTATGCCTTTTTTTTTTTTATTAATATTATACGTTTCTTTCATTTTGTTTCTCAAAATAATTCGTTGGAAAACGATATACAGAGTCGGTCGTGTCCGGCAGTTAATTAAATTTTCGATTCGGACGAAAGTTTCGACATCCTAATTTTTATCCTTAAACTTTTTAACGCCCCGAATCAAACGCGTATTCGTGTGTGTGTGTGTTTTTTTTTTATCAGACGATAACGACTTGCGACCGATAATTCTAAATCAATACAGTATAAATATTATAAATAGTAGATAACGCGTATAATTATACAGTGTAAAATTAATAATAATTCGATTTTTACCGAGGCCGAATGACAAAAATAAATAATATATACTTTAATATCATTACAACTACTAGGTATAATTATTTAATTTATCGTAATAAAAAATTTCGAGTATAAATTTTATATTTAAAATCCCGTCCCTCAATTTTTTTTTTTTGATCGTAGGACGCGTGTTTTCTCGACTATTTTTTTTAAATTTCTATATATACAGTGTACAAAATTTATGTTATAATAATATTTGCTGATATAGAAGAATGTTTATTTTTTTTTTTTTTTTTATACCCGTGTATAAATATATACTATAATATAACCTATAATATTATGTATTATATATATTTTAATAGTAAACGTAATATGTACCCCGACTGGCTCCTACTTGTCGTAGACGATATATTATTTTATTTTGTTTTTATATTTTTTAAAAAACGCGTTCCATATTTGTACATAATTTTCTGGAAAATGTTAGTGGAGGGTGTTTTTCATTCCTCTCCACGAGGGTGTAGAGTAAAATATTATTTCCCTTGAACAGACGAGGCACTATAAACGTATAATAAGGACAATTATTATTTATTACATAAATGTATACCATTTTATATATAAATATAATATATATTTATTAATAAATTATCGATAAATTAAATTATATATTGTAACATATAATAATATATAAATATTATTAATTTATAGCTCTTTTACGACGATTTTTGAGTGTATAATTATTTTTTTTTTCTTTCCGTAATTATAATAATAATTATTATCGATTTCAATAACAACTATTAATATTATTAAGATATTATTATTATATATATAATATTATAATAACTATATAAAACGTGTATAATATATTATATAAGTATAATAAGTTTATTGTACGTATAATAAAATATAATGTTACATTTTTACTATAATATTATAATAATAAAATTAATATTATAAGCGAAAGAGCACGACAATATTGCGATGATTTTTTTTTATAACGATTTTTCGATATCAATTATAATAGTATAATTATAGTGTTGAATACGAGAGACTGCATTTCACCACGTACCTACATATTTTTTGTGCATCCAAAACGTCACTGTAATTTGTTGATCGAATGCACTTAAACGCACGTTATTATTATTACATCCGTAACCGAAAACAAATTTTCGATGTCCAATTAACCGTAAAAAGTACGAATTCTTATAAGTAAATATAAAATTAAAATTAATATTATTAAACAATTTTTAAATTTAAATTTTTTTAAAATTTTGGTGACGGTCTTGATTAAATTATTTAAATTTTAGATAAATATACGAGGTATAAAATATCGATTTTGGTGCAGACATTTCCATGCGTATGGGATATAGTTTTTTAATTACAAAAAAGCGTTTATTATAATTAAATAATCGTATATTTAAACAATTTTTTTTACAAAATCGAAGAAGTCGAGTGCACGTTTTTCTTTCTTTCTTATTATTATTATTTATTGTTATTTTATTTTTTTACGTACTTTAATGGAAATTTATTTTGATTTTCAAAAAAAACTGTCGGCGGCATAAAACTTCTTTCATTAATGCGCGTATATTATATATATATACTGGTAGTAGAGGTCTTATCTTAAAACGACAACATTTTCTCCAGAGCACATTTATCGGTATATGAAATAAACGGATATTTTTTTTAAAAAAATTTCGAGTCTGTTTGTTGGCGTCATTTTGAAATTAACCATATTATATATTATTAAATTTTCGTAATTGTAAAATTATCGAATATACGATCGCCATTTATTTTTAAATAATATTATATCATATACACGCGTTTTGTAATTTTTCTATTTTTTATACACTTTTTTATAAAAATAAAATGCTCTCGGTGTTTTTTTTTTTTTTTTTTTTTTTTTTAAAGTAGTACTTAGATTAAAAATTTAATAATAATTATAAAATAGGTCAACCTATATTCTTTCTTTTTAATAAATACGCGTGTTTTACATTTTTCTTTATTTTTAATAGTTTAGCAACGATATTATAATTTCCCGTTACTCTAGAAAATTACATTTTAAATATTTGCTTTTATAATTAAATATAAAAAAGTAGTTATTTAGCAACGGCGACGTTGTATAATATCTGCATTCAACGTAAGAGTAACCATTTTTTTTTTTCTTTTTCGCGGTACTAAACTCCATTACTGTTTTTATTATTTACGAAAATTTAAGTATTACGTTTAGAAAATAAAATATTATTATATAAAGAGTTTTTCGTTTCGTATTTTGAATACAAAAACCAACGGAAGAACGAATTAAATTATTCAATGTTTATAATAAATTAAGAGTCGAAACAAAATATACGTTTAAAATTAAAATTTATTTATACACGAGTATAATATATAGAAATAATAATTTAAATAATATCGATTAAAAATAATTTTTTATTATTGAATATTATTATTATTCCGAATATATTTTACGATTGTTTTAAAATATTATCATATTATTTTTAATAATATTTCCCAACGTTTCTCGCGAAATCCGCGTAGGTAGGTAATAGTAATTTTTATTTTATTATATTTCGATAATAAAATATATTATTTCCGTCTGTGATTTTGTATTATAACAGAATATAATAATTTATAAAAATATAATTTATAGTAATACAATTCGATATGGTCGTACAGAATATAAATCAGAAATAAATCCGATTAAATTTCCCTATGTTTTATTTGCTTATAATATCATCTATCGCGTTAAGTTAAAATAATAACATATGATTTATCATTTTTCGTATACGTATATTTATTATATTATTTTTGTGGCTGTTCTAACGAAAACCGATAGTGTATGATTTTTGCGTGCGGAATGTGATGCATGCCTGCCTGACGGGTGAGTACGTACCTATATAATAATATAATAATATGATGTTATACCCGCGATTAACCGTTTTGATCGATATACCAATATGTTACGTATAGTATAATATAGTTGACCATAACCGCGGTATGTTGCAAAACCGTCCGCGTGTTCGATACATATTATATATATATGTATATATACGAGTACTTGTTACACGTTAATGAGTCTTTGGTTTTTGTTATTATAGGGTCCTCCAGGACTGGACGGGATGAAGGTAATTATTATTATAATTATAATATATATTTAAAATAAATAACGTAATAATTTATTAACGAATACAACGACCGATTTATAAAAATATTATATAATATATAAACGTTAAAAATATAATGTAAAAAAATTTCAAATATCTAAAACTTATTTTATAAAAAATATTTTAAACATATTTATGATCCGATCGGGTACAAATACAATACATATATATATATATATAGTATATTATTAATACTATAATTATTAATAAATTAACGTTGTTCTATTAATAATATTTTTTTTTTAATAATGTTGTTGTATCGAACTTCTTTTTTCTTTTTCTCTTTTATTTATTTTTTGTGTTTCCGTCACTGTCGCTTTATCGCTTATAATTTCTAGGGCGGTCAAGGGGAGCCCGGTACCAAAGGGGAACGCGGAGATCCTGGCCTGCCTGTATGTATGTCGCACAATATATGCTTAATATATAATTTATAAAATATATCTTGTGTATATATACCATATGTATATATAACCTTAAATAATAATTAATTAATTTGTGTTATCGTCTTAACGCCGTTTTAATAATGTAATCAGCGTTAAAATTAAACACGATTTTCGTGCGAAAAGAAACGAGAAATAATTAACATAAAAAAAAAAAATATAATATACTTCCAGCTGTTTCTGTTCTGTTTTAGGGTACGGATGGCATTCCTGGTGGTGAGGTATTGAATAACATTCGACTAATATATCGCAATATTAATACAAAATATAATATGCGTATTTCGTTATTATATTTTCAAAGACGACAAAAATTAACGAAAATATTAACGTGATACTTATCCGCGTTCATAATAAATCCCAGGGCTTTGCACCGGAATTATTTGGATTTTCGGACGTTTGGAAACTTCAAAAAAGAAGAGAGCTCTATAACGAATTATTATTATATCGATATCGCCCCGCTGGAATATATTTTGGACCCTTATTATAATACTTTAACGCGGATTTGTACAATATTATACGATATAATAATATTTGAATTATTCAGAGCATCAGAGCGTACAAAATAATAAACATCGCGAATAATATTTTTCGTTTTTCAAATATCTTTCGAGATTTTTGGAGTTTTTAAATATTCTTCGGGTTAAATAAAAGTCGCGATATTTGAATTTTTAAGAATGATTTCAGTGTATTATATTATAATATAATATAGTGTGCAAAGCCCCAGTGAAGTAAAAAAAAAAAAAAAAGAAATAAATTTCTCTTAATTATTTTTTTGATAATATAATTACTATCATTATACCGAAGATTGATTTACACGAAAAATCGATTCGTTTTTAAAAGTTATTTCATTAAAATCGTTTGTTTAATCGCAATAAAATCATACATTCGAGTAGGTAATGGTAATACAATACAATATAATATTCATTTAAGCACCTTGTTAATTTATTAAATATTATTTAACACGTTTGATTATAATATATATTAACAAATAATTATAGAAAGCTTAATTAACACGAAATGTTTATATTTATAATATAGCTTATTTTAGGATAAAATTCACCGACTTAACGACATTATAATTCGTGTATATACTTTTAAGCCGTAAATTTCATTATTAACTTTAACCGTGAATTTGGTCTCGGAATTTAATAATTAAATCATATTATTATCCTCTCGCGGAAACTCGGCGTTTCTATCATATTATATTGTATAAAATTATTCGCGCGCAAACGTCTCCTCGGCTGTTGTATTATAATAATACGAAAAGAACGCGTAATGCGTGTATATTATAAAATTATCGTTTTAATTTCCTTATGACGTGACAAATTATTATTATTATTTCGTCGTTTCCAAAAGTTTTTATCAGCACAAAGTATACCGTATATTTTCTCGTTACATAATACATAATATATTATTCTATTGTCGTCATAAATATATTGAATAGAATAGAAATCGAGGAATATTCATTATGTATATCTTTTGAAACGAGAAAGACCGCCGCGAGGTTCGAGAGAATCGCACAAGACGAAAAATCGCGAAATTAATTCGTAGAAGTAAAACGGTGATAATACGAGAGCGACCGAGACCGCGAGAGAGTGCACGTCATATTATATAGTATAAAAAAAAAAAAAATAAAGAAAGAAAAACAATATTAAATAAAATGTAAAAAAATTACTCGGTTATTTTTTAGTCATTCGCGTATAATTTATATTGTATGGAAAAAAATTCCAAAGAAAGTATCTATATTATACTTTATTAATATATATTATAGTTTGAATAACCGCTTTATTAACATCATTACCTATATTAAATGTACGATTTTCGAGCGTGTACCGCTTAATGTGATCGCCGGATAACGGAATATTTCTTCTTCGCGGTATCACAATAAGCGAGCACTCCGTACATCGCATCATCATTACATAATATATCGTATGTTAATATATTAAATCGTGTTGGCTCATCCTGTATTATATCCGTTATATAGGTAATAATATAATATAACGAGCGCATGATCGTTTTTAATATTATATTATTCGAAAATTTTTTTTCAAATATAATACGTATATTGTATCGAATACGTTCGGACACGATATTATTATATATAGATAACAATATAATAATATTATATGACCCGCGTATAATATATATTATAATATACGTATTGTGTGCTCACGACGAATCGATTTAATGAACCTCGGTGGAATTTGATTTGCAGGGTCCCAAAGGAGACAAGGGTTACAAAGGCGAATCCGTGAGTATTATTATTATATTATACTATACGGTAATATTATATTAATATATTGCGCGCTCTACGGATATTATAATAATATACGAGTAGATAAATGGACGTAAAAAAAAATCGAGAAATTCGTTGTTTTTTCAAAATCTATATTATATACATTTTCCAAAGGTATTCGGCTCCGAAGTGTAGTGATATTATTACAAATTCACCAGGTTTACTCGGAAATCCGTACATTTTTTCCCCTTTTTTTTTTATTGAATAATACGCAACGTGTATAGATTTTAAGTATCGCGAAAAACGAATTTTTTAAATATCGGATCGATATATGGCGAGTAGCGCTTATAATAAATAAATAATATTTTTTCAACGAGAGATTTATATTCTCCCAGAAAATCGTTTCGAAAGTTTATAAGCTTTAAGAAATCGTTATATTTTACTTTGGAAACTGTGTTTTTGACGTATTCAAAAACGGACGCGGTTTCGATACACAATAATAATTTACATATAGCGCAATGCATTATTATAATGATTTATCGAATAAAATACGTATAATATAGGAACGTATATAATAAATCATTAACGTCGTGTCCGTTTCAGGGTCCGATCGGTAAAAAAGGCCGGAAGGGCGACAAAGGCGACAAAGGGGACCAAGGCGTGCCGGGACTGGACGCTCCGTGTCCCATCGGACTGGACGGATTGCCGTTGCCCGGATGCGGTTGGAGGCCTCAAAAGGTAAGACGTTTTATTATAATAATAGGCGACGATTTGAAATTTCGTATAACGTGAAAACGTGTAGTTTCTATTTTTTTCCCTCCCGGTTCGAGTGTATATTATAACATATAATACGCGATATAACCAAAATTTATATACCACAATAATATAATAATACCACATAATATGAGTGTACGTCTGGGACTATATAAATATAATGTGGAATTTATATAAAACCGACAAAGAGGAGATAAAATATTTTACCGAAATTTATATTTATTCGTATATTTTTTTTTTTTTATATATATATTATTATACTCTCGTAAGAAGCACGCGTTTGTTTCGGTTTAAATATAAATTTCAAAGACCGTTTATATAATATATAGTGCTTTTCCTATTGTATAAAAAAAAATTATTAAAATTCTTTCTATAGTTTACTTTAAAAAAAAGAAAATTAAAAAAAAATATAGTTAAAATATTAGTCAACGAAATCGAATATGGCGAGTACCGGAGTACATAATTTTTAATAATATTATGAAATTACGTTATTCTTGCACGTCCTGGACCTATGCTCGTATATAATTAATATTAATCCTCTTCCATCATATAACAATAATAATATATTTTTAATGTATTTTTATATTTGAAAACTAACACGCTTTTAACGATATAATGTGCTACCCCGAAAGGAGTCGACGACCACGACCAAATCGTATCGGTCAATGTCGCTGACCACCGATGCGCCCACGGACGAATACGACGACGGCGGTGTCGGCGGCGGCGTCGACGAGGAGACCGGAGGCGATTACGGCGACGAGTACACCGAAGAGGCGAACAACAATAATTACGATTCGTCCATGAAAAAATAACGCACCGTTTGTGGCTTGTCGCCTCGGAAGAGGTGCGAACAGTACACACGATTTTTCTTCTTTTTTTTTCTTTCATAACCTAACTTAAATTGTTATTAAATTTGTTATTTTTTGTATAAAAAAAAAATAACATCTAGTATTCGTTTTCCATCGATTTTATGGTTTAGGAGTAATCGAATTTAATAAAATATAAATTATTCATTAGTCATTACCTAATTACTGTTTATAGCGTATAAGTCTCGTTGGCCATTAACCGACTAACTCCAGTAATAATTAATAATACTTGGCGAAGATCAAAATTTTTCTAAAAATAAAATATAATATTTTTGGAAAAATTATCGCTTTTTTTATGGTCAATTATTATGTTTTTGTTTGATGAAATCGTGTATAGAAATTTCCGCTAATAAATTTTAACGAATTTCGCTTTGGAAAAATTAATATTGTTCATGTCGTTTTTTCGACGTTTTGATCTCTAAAAACTAACAATAATCATTAACGTTAAAAATACGATATTTATTATATTAATTGTATTGTTTTATCCGAAATGTGTATATACAGAGTGATCGAAATTTCGTGTTATAAAGACATCGAAAAAGTTTGTAATGCCCACCTTTCTAGTAACACAAAATTTTGATCACGCATTCACACTGTATACATATTATATTACGTACTAGATACGTTACGGAAACAAATAACGAATTCGATAGGTCGTTTTGTTGAATTTAAGTCAATTTTAAAAACTTTAATTTAAATGATAAAATAAACATATAAATAATATTATAAATTATTCTAAAAAAAAATATTTTTGTTTTACGATGTTTTCAGAAATCGCACGTGGACGACAACAAACTGTTTTGAATCAAAACGCGGCGCCACACAATCGATCGCAACACAACGACGTTCGTCGGTCATAAAAAAAAAAAAAAAAATATATAATTTAAAACTATTTTTATAATATTCAGGCATATTATTTTATTTTATAAAACGTGTAAATAAATTTTATATAAATCGCGTAAGTCTGTTCTTTTTTCGTAAACGGGAACGGGTGTATACAAATACGTTTTATTATTAATATTATTATTAAAAACGCGAATATCGCGTGCAAATCGAAACCTATAAAATTATGAATTTTTTTTTTTCTAAATTTTTTTTGTTTTATTTAGCGTCGGTCGTCGCTTCTATATTATTATATTATATAAGAATAATATTATACGTTTTATATTGTGTTCAATAATAAATATATTAATTAATATTAGTCGTAGATTATTTTTTTTTTACAATATTTTTAATTGTATTTTTAAATATTAGAGAAAAAATATAGAAACATTATTAGTTATTACGTCAGAGTAACAAAAATCAAACGAACGTTTTTATTTGTTTTTCTGTTATCACGACACATTCGAAATTTCGTGACAAACGGTATAAAAAAAAAAAAAAAAAAAAAAAAATATGAAAAAAGAAGAAAAAAAGTAAGAATTTAAGATTTAAACTTCAAATATTTTAATCGATACGTGTTTCTGTGTTTTACGATCGTAACGTTATTTTTTATTTAAACGAAATAAAATTGATTAGGTAAATTATATTATTATTTCAAATAAAATATGTATCCAAATATTATTTTAATATCAGTGAAACGCGTATTTTTTGTGCGCACAGATGTATATATAATAAACTAGATTGCTAGCTTCCCTATACTAACTGTATAACATGTTGAGGTCGCGATTCCGCCATTTTGAGTTGGTCACCGATGGCTTATCATTTGTTATCGTGCTTATGGATGTCAAGTAAATAATTAAATATGAATTACACATTTACACATTACCATTTAGTATTTAACACAGTTGAATAATTATATAAAATAAAAAAATAATAATAAAATAAAATAATATAAATATAATTATAATTATATTTTATTATAATAAAATATTTATAAAAAAATGTACATGTTACAAAATAATATAGTTTTATGTAGTTTTTGTCTTTTACTTGGTATTTGTCTGATTTCTGAAGTTAATATTTCACTATAAGAATTTAATCTTATATTTAAATATGTATATGGCAAGTTAAGTTAATTAATGACATTTTGTGTGGTCTACTTCTTAGATCTGGCATTTTAATATTAAAAAGAAAACTTTTAAATTGTTTATATATATATTAAAAAAAAAAAAAAATTATAAATTGTAATAAATTTAATTTGGTGTAAATTATAATTGAAAATTTATTAAATATTTGACAATATAATATATTTAAGTGTCACTGTCCCTTGACAATACCAATAACAAAATAAACAATGTTATACTACCCAATAGCCAACACAAATATAGATTTTAATACCTATATAAATTAGGTGCTTATGCTTGGTGGATTTAATTCCTTAAAATCATACGATTCTGTTTAAATAGTTCTATAATTATATTATTTAAAAGTGTTTTTGATATTAACCATATATTTAAATACTTCTCCTAGAATATTGGTAAGATATAACTAATAAATTATTATTGGTTTATTAATATTCAATCAGAAATCTATTTTAGGAACTAGAATGCTTTGAAAACTATTTATTGTAATTTATGGTATTTTTTATTTTTTATTCGGGGAGAAATTATTTTTGCGTATTTTATATTAAAATACAAATAGTTATACTATTAATGGACCGTCATCTCTCTCTCTGCGTGAGTGATCATTAATGTATTAAAATGATTTATAATATCCGTGTACTGTGTTTATACTACCTATTCCTGTCACAGATATAGTTAACATACAAAAATAAATTATATTAATATTTTGTCATATTCCATACGCTTTAGAATTGTAAATAGTTTCATTATTTACTCTATGATTTTATTATGAGTCGTGAGAGGAGTATACAATGTAAAATGTAATATCGCACGGGTTCTCAACCTGGGGGGCGCGCCCCCCTAGGGAGGCGTGACAAAATTTCAGGGGGGGGGGGGCGTGAAAATTAATATTAAATTATAATATTTTTTTTTTGTGCAAATAAATTCATTTAATATTAAAAAAACGTCATTGAAGTTGTATTCCAATAACCAACATTAATGTATAGTTTATAAATATTATGCATACATCAATCTTATAGTAGTGAGGGGGGAGGCGTGAACTCATAAAATAGTTTGAAAGGGGGCGTGGACCTCAAAAGGTTGAGAACCCATGTAATAGCGTATGTACTATATTATAATATAGATATATGTGGTAATAGAAAATGCCAGGATATATCAGATATTTTAAATGATGTTTTATCAATATTCCTGCAATATGATAAGATGCGATTGACCAAGTGTCAAAATGGCCGTTTTTAACTTCATGTTTTATCATTAGCTAGCAATCTAGAGTTTATTATATATATAAATCTGTGTTTGTGCGTAACACGGCGCGTTGTATAGGCAATATTAATACTCGAACGTATGTGTTTTTTGCGCGCAAAAATGTAATTATTTTTACATGTCCTAACGTCATTAAAATATTGAAATATTGGAATAAAATTATTTAATCTTTTTTCTTTCTTCTCGTACGAGAGCTATTTCAAATTCCACCTCCGACGCGTTAAGCTGCTTATATTTATATCACTTAAATCCAATTTGGAGGGAAAATAATATATTTTTAAGGTAATTGTAAGGATAATATAATAAAGATATATCTTAAATCGTGAATTACAGATAACTTTAGTGTTCTCTTTGGTAAAATTTCAGATACGTAGTATTGCCAATTGGAAAAACGAAATATAAAATAATCAAATTTAATTGTATCAGAAAGTGTAAAACTGCAAAGTAAATATTCGTTTTGACAACCACGTGCTTATAGTAGTTGTAACCTAACCTTGTACGTTTTGTCGTTTTGTATTTTGTTTTTTGTTGAATACTGGATCTTAATTATTATAACATCATAATATTATGTTCCATTATAATTAATATTTTCATGGTCAATTTTATTATAATTGATTATAATTTCAGATTTCAGCAATAAATTAAATATCGCATTAATATAAATCTATAATATTTAATTGTGACATAATTGTTTTAAAATTTAATTATTTGATATTACAAATCTAAATAGTTTTTATAATCTAACATAACGTATAAAGTAATAATTATGAATAGTTACTTAGAGTATTTGAAATATTTACATGAAAATAAATGTCCATGGGAAATATTATTCGCTTCATCAAATGGTCATTTAGAATGTTTGAAATATTTACATGAGAATGGATGTCCATGGGGTATAGAAACAACATGTTTGGCTGCTAGAAATGGTCATTTGGATTGTTTGATATACGCTCATGAGAATGAATGTTCTTGGGATGAACATACGACATGTTTTGCTGCTAGAAATGGTCATTTGGATTGTTTGATATACGCTCATGAGAATGGATGTTCTTGGGATGAACATACGACATGTTTTGCTGCTGAAAATGGTCATTTAGAATGTTTGATATATGCTCATGAAAATGGATGTCCATGGAAAGAACATACGACATGTTTTGCTGCTAAATATAATCATTTAGAATGTTTGAAATATGCCCATGAAAATGGATGTCCATGGGATGAAAGAACAACATACAGTGCTGTCAAAAATGGTAATTTAGAATGTTTGAAATATGCTCATGAAAATGGATGTCCTTGGGAAGAACATACGACATGTCTTGCTGCTGAAAATGGTCATTTAGAATGTTTGTAATATGCTCATGAGAATGGATGTTCTTGGGGTGAACATACGACATGTTTTGCTGCTGAAAATGGTAATTTAGAATGTTTGATATATGCTCATGAAAATGGATGTCCATGGGAAGAACATACGACATATAATGCTGCTGAATATGATCATTTAGAATGATTGAAATATGCCCATGAAAATGGATGTCCATGGGATGAATCAGTGTGTAAAATAACTGCTAAAAAAGGTCATTTAGAATGTTTACAATACGCATATAATAATGGATGTAATGAAATAACTAGTAGGTTTATTAAATATTTTTTTTATAAATATTAATGATAATTAGCATATTTGAAATTATTATTTTTTTTTTTTATAGATTACCTAGTTAAGGATATGTTAAAAGATTTGGAACAGTTACAGTGTATTACATGTGTGACATTTAAAAAGTGTATGGTTTTTGAAAAATGTCGTCACATGCCATGCTGTGAAACTTGTTCGACACGATTGAACGGAATTTGTCCTATATGCAAAACAAAATCTTATACGTATAAAATATTTTTCTGATATTGATGTTCCAATTTCAATTAAAATATGTATAATACATTATATATTTAATTTTTATATATATATACTTGTAAAGGTTAGAATTTGAAGTTTTTAAATACAGATATAAAACAAAAAAACAATAATTTTATAACTATACTGTACAAAAGAAGAAACAAAATTACATAATAACCTTGACACAGCGATTGTGATATAATCAATGTTAATTGTTTGGAATTTAATCTTTATCACATTTGTACAAAGTATTGTTTAATACAGTTAAATATACTACTAATATATAATTGATTTTTATTACTCGTGAGAAATAATATATTAATTACAAATATCTTGTATAATAGTTAGTAAATTAAAATCTATATTAAAACTTCATATATATTCCTTTTAGCGATACATTCTATATTCAATATTCAATTTATGTATTTTTTCCATATAAATAATTGTTAAGTATAAAAATGTAACTCGAGTTAATTATTTTATTAAAAAAATAAATAAATAAATAAATGATTAATATTAATAAATTTTATATAGAGTCCAGATTTATATGTTTTAGCATATCATTACTGAGTATAATTATGCAGTCTTATGGGGGTAAGAAATGTGGACGATTCATTGAACATAGAGTTCACAGAAAAAAGTTTTTTTTGCATATTTGAGAATATTTCATCGATTAGGGAATATTTAGCATATTTAGGCATATTTTGTAAATATTATAAAAAACATACTAATTTATCTTAATTTTAAAATTATTATAATTAATTTTTATATAAAGATATCTGAAAAAAAGTCCTGTATAATAGCAATGCTCTGGTAAATCGCTAGTATTTAGTTTACACCATAAAATCATGCAAACATACATTGACGTCGGCGACTGTAACTACTAACGATTGCAACGATGCTAACTAGATACTAACTTTAACTCTAAATATACCAAAGACAACATTGTTTTAATATAATATATTGTTATTTTATATTCACTGTTACTTCAGTTTTTAACTATAAATATACCAATGGAATATTTTTTTTTTTTATCTTTTAATAATAGGTATATATTGTTATTTTATATTTATACTGTTAATTTATGTTTTAATATATTATATTGATATTTTATCAAAATTTCAATTTAAGCTACAATGATGGTATAATCTCTTGATGAACAACATTATTTTTGCTAACTTTTCTAATTTTTAAGAGAATATTGGAGAATATTTTGTAGGTTTTTTAGAGAATATTGTAGAATATTTTAGAATATTGGAGAATATTTTGTAGGTTTTTTAGAGAATATTAACATCATATTTTGGGTGTTTTAAGAGAATATTTATCCGGACTATAATTATATATAACTTTAGTTTTATAAAATATTGATTTTTTTAATTTGTAGGATAAAAAATAATTTTATAATTAATTTTTTTCTATATAATTATTACGATGTTTTTATTAATAAAAATGTTACATATCCTAACCTAACTAATTATACCTTAATAGACTCGGAAACGACATATATGTATTGTTATTAACTATATATTATGATTTAAAATATCGTTATAAATAGTAATACATATTTATTTTAAAGTACTATGTTGTACGTATTTTACAACCAGACAAATCGTTTAAATTAAAATTTAATTTGTAATACAAATAAATTATTAAAAATTAACTATTATGACTGATAATATAAGTATTATGTCAATGTTAATATTTTATTTCATTTTAATCACAATGCGTAGAACGCTATTAACAATTATATTTTTTGTGGCGGAATGAATGATCTCACTTCCTACGTTTTACGCTATAATTTTCATAATTTACAAATTAATTTCAATTTTTTATATTACAACAGCCTATTCTTAGAAATTCTTATTGTCTACATGAAATTATTGTTTTTGTGTAAACAATTCTTAAACATCACAGATTCAAATAGCAATATTATTATTTTTGATAATTAATACAAATTTAAATAAAAAATACATAGTTAAAAATTATTCGTTACATGGATGTATTACAAACACCCTTTAGCATCCAGTCCTAACATCTATGTCTAAAATTATTATCGATTAAAAAATAAATTAATCATCTGAATTATTGTACACCCACATATGAGTATAAATTATATTGTATATTATATGTGAACATCCAATAAAGCTTCGTGGAAAAAAAAAACATCGTAGATGTAATTCGATTTTTCGATGCACATACAAGTATAAGTTCTTTTTAAATCTATAGTATATGCCACATCGTTTAACTCTTATTACTTAGCCTTAGCACCATCCGATACATTTAGTTAAACTATTATATTTAAACAAAAGCTGATATTATTTAATAATATTAAAAAAATATTTATTAAACCACTGAATGTTTCATGAATGTTATTTTAAGTATAATAATATAATAAAAACACAATGTTGACACGTTTTATACAATATAAAATAATATAATTATTAATTTTTTTTTTTTTGTATATTATTTGTAACATAATATAATCGGCTTAGTTTAAGTTGCCTATTTGTTACTTAAATAATAAATAAAATATAAACCAAAATAATTTATCTTTTGAAGTCATTTTTTCCCTTCGACCATAATAATATGGTAACCAAATTTAGTCTTCACTGGTGGATCGGTGTAAACAGGATTGGCAAGGCTTGATGTCTGTAGAGCAAATGCAGCATCTTGAAATGGACCAACCATTGAGCCTCGAATCATCCATCCTAAGTCACCCTAAAATGAATAAATACAATTAAATAAATGCAATAAAATCAATTATTATAATCGAATTTGTTTATTTATTTATAAGAAGTATTTCCGAAGATCGTATATTTTACAATAATTACGTAGCCTTTTAAACGTGATGAATACATCCTTATAAATAACAAGTATTAGAATGTTAACTTAAACTTTTAAGGAGATAACGAAAAGCATATTATATTTTTATATAAAAGCAACCATAATCATTCTATGCATTAATAATCATATCAGTTGCTACGTAAATCTAATAATTTGTATTTGTGTGTTGTTTTGATTTTGTTCATGATTGTCATTTCTATTTCAATTATTCCGTTATACATTAGGTATGTTATTATTTTTATTCTCGTGTATTATCTTTGTAAATGTCTGGCGTTGAACGTGAATAAATTAATTATTAAATATTTTTGATTGTATAAACGAGCTAAAACACAGTTTATGTTATTAAAAATATTTCAAAATATTAAAATTATAATTTTCATTGATACTGTTAAATTACTTTCATAATAACATAATATACGGACGAGTCAATAATTAACAATTACTTATTATAGAAGAATGAACACGAATGTATAGCAATACAAGATAATATTTTTGTTTCCTAATAAAGTAATAAATAAATTAATAACTGTTTAGAAACGCTAATCTGTAATATTACTTTACCGCAACATACATATTATAATTTTTTAATACATATAACTTACACCTTGCCTAGCTTTATCTTCACTATAAAGCGTAGCGACTTCATTGAATTTTACTCCAGCTTTTAGTTTTTCTAGGGCTTCCAATATTTTAGACTGTTTTTCACAAAGAATATGTCTCACCTGAAATAATGAAAAATTACAATACAAAAAGTAAAATATTTATGTATTTATAATTTACAAAATTTAGTGCATTTTATATAGGGTGTTTCATGAAGAATTACGAATTTAATTTCTTTAATACTACTAATAATAAAATTAAAAACAAAAAAAAAATATGTGAACAGTTAGTATACAAACTCCGATTTATGTATAGAATATAATATCTGACATATGTCCACCTCTGCTTCTCTGACAGTCTTCAGTTCTGGCCCAGTTCACTAATAACTCAACAAATTTCATCCTTAAGTTCTTAAATGGTTCGCCATTATTTTCAGAGACATTAGCTTTAACGTATCCCTAAAGTATAGTGGAATTAGGTGACACACGACTTGGTCATGGGACAATCATGTTATTGTATGATCAATTTGAGAGGATTGTCTTTTTCACGATGTGATGTTCAGAACTGACATTCCAGATCATGTAACCTAACTCCACTGGACTTCTTATATACTTAGATAATCAGAGTGAGTATACTACAGGATCACATAATTTTTTTGTTATTAATATATTTTTTTTTTTTTTTTTAATAAAGTAATACCTCACGAAATTAAATATGGCGTTCTTATAATAAAACATCCTATATATTATATTATTATAATAATGTTTGAATTAACCGCTTTCTATATTATTATCTTTTTTAGTTAAAACTTTTGATGTCTAACAAATTGATATAATCAAAATAATTCCGACTGTATTGTTTAAATATTGTTGTACATATCAACACACGTCGTAAACTAATTTTATAACAAGTTCACCATAATAATATATCCTACAAATTTTAATTATTGCGTATTATTACAGAAACAAAAATAGTGTATAAAAATGATAAATAATATAATTTGATTTTATAAAGGTAAGACGCTTACTTTTACGGCTGAACCACCTTTTTTCTCTTTCCCTTTGCCTTCGTCGTCTGCTTTGGCACTGGTCTTGGGCCCTTTGGTATTTTTTTTGGGCGGCATGATTATATTATATGCATATAATTATAATTATAATTATAATTTTCAATTAGATATTCTGTTATCGTGCCGGGCTAAACAAAAACGTTCAAACACGTTATATAGGAATTAGGAATAAAATTATAATTCACACTTATCTTATAAACGATTAAAATTACTTACAAGTTGCAATACAACATAATATCAGTGTCTGTTCATTTGTTAATTATTGTTTTTTGAGTAGGTATTATACTTTAATTTTTAACTATTAAGTATTAAGTTTAACTGCTATTATTTTGTAATATTTAATGGGAATTATCGATTTATCACTTTAAGGTTATCAATATTATTCTTATCACACGTGAAAGTTTGTCATTGATTAATATCAGTTGAAATACACGTGGCGAGATGTCGCTAACATAAAAAATTGTGTTTTTAATTTTTAATAATTTTTATTTTTCTATCACGTTAATTTTGACATTTTCAATAATAATCAACAGATAATTCAAAATCGTCACAATTATTATTAACAAAATTTCTTATAATATTGCTTAACATTTTATCAAAATAATTATAAAATTTCCAAATATCAATTTTTTTTTTTTTATAGCTATTTAAAATTGATATTTTTAGTGTAATCGAAAATCTGAGAATCCATTTAAAAATTTTAGAATAATGATCATTAAAAAAAAAAAAAAAAAAACAAAAAGTTTGAAATATTTTGTAAAATTTTTTCGATGCTCAATAGGTACACATTACTTAACTGATAAATCATGGCATTCGAAAAAACGATTTTGACCTTCGGTTCTTTGACGTAATATGTTCATTTAAGGGTCTTGTTTAGGGATCACTCGATTTATTTATTACCTAGTGTTTTAACTAATATTTATTTCATCTTAGAGTTAGAGTCGACGTTTCTCTCGGTTGTCATATTAATTTCAATTAATAATTATTATCTCAATTTCAGCAATAGTGTGTTTTGTATTATTAGGGTATAATTTTTAAATTATCACGTGATACCATAATAATATTTTAAGTATCGAAGTTATGTTATTTATAGTTCTCTAAATAAGTAAATAAGTATTAACGATGAATATAATTTAAAAAAAAAAAAAAAAAACGATATTTACGCGATAATTAATTTTTTAAACATTTTAATATTGTTCTATCACACATTTCCTTATTGTTTTATTTTTTAATTACACAGATTGTAATTAATATATTAAAAAAAAAAAAAAAAAAAACGAAAATACGTGCGTAAAAATCGTATCGCGTTATTTATGTAATTACATTATAAAAGAATATTATGCGGCCTCGCACGCGACAAAAACAATCGTTTTTGGAATATTATATAATATAATTAATTTTTCGACGCACGAGAATAGTCCGAGATTGAAAACGAAATTAATGAATGAAATATGAATAATCACTATATTATTATCATAATTTGTGAAATTGATAACTGACACATAAAATATCTCTGAAAATTCCGAGTGCGAGACAATTTCATAATAAAATATTATAATTTATACAAATATTCAATGATACGAGTGAAATATTAATTTGACGATTGATGACGTAATAAAAATTTAAATAATCCTATCCGTATAGACTTAACGCGAAGTATAAACGATTGTTATGCACACTTTATGTCTTTACGTCCAGTTTTACGAAAAATTCGATTTTAATTATATTGTCTCACGGGTTATTCGAAATAAGCTATTTTAAACGATAAATTTATATATAAAAAAAAAAAAAAAAAAAAAAAACGAACAGAAATATTATTTAAACTTACAATTTTTCTCGTGATGTATTGATCGCTTTTAATCCTTTTTTTTTCGTCCTGTATATAACGCGTATTACATTTAATCAGGACCTACGAAAATCTATTTTTAACCTATATGGGCGTCCAAGATGTAATTCATATAATAAATTATACACTCGTTAAAGTTAAGTTTCATATATTAATATAGTAAATATATAGAATTGGAACACCCTGTACACATTATATTATATATTATGTATAGGATTTGTGATCGTTATAATACATAATAATATGCTAAAATCGAGTGTAAGTATACCTTATATTCGTAAATTAATATATTATGTGTATATTATCATAATAACGTGGAATTCACGTGACAGAATATCGAGTTTAAATTTTGAAAATGATACGTAACTCGTTAAAATTCAAATGTAAACTGTACTACAGAACTTATAGTTCGTCGTATATTAACATATTATGTTACCCGGTGAAAGAGACAATAATATATTACTTGCGCATAATATTATTATTATTTTTATTACTCGTATCGAAATAACAAAACGGGATTAAAATATATATTATAATATTATATAATGAAACTATATTACACCCGGAAATATATACGCGTTCGTAATAATTTGTAAATATATAAATCTGTGAAAGAATCGTGTTTAAAATAATTATAATAATATAATTTTGATAAAAAACCAAAAATTATATCGGACGTTTCCATTTAAATATTACGTATTCGATGATAAAATAACGTTTGTATATTTATAAGTTATGAAAAAATTCGTTATTAGAATAACGAGTTCTTAAAACACATTTATAAGCTTGGAAAGCATCGTGTCAAGTATTCCAAAATAAAAAGATGCAATTGCATTAAAATCCGACCTATAACTTTACGCGTTAAAAATAAAATTTGAAATATTAAACGCGGTTTTTTTATTTTTTATAATTAAAACATTTTTTTTTATAAAAAAAACAAAACACTCGTTATCATGTCTTAAACGAATTTTATATTATTGAAATTTCAAGGGGTGGGGAATGTACCCGTCTGTTATCAATTTATCGTCATCGTCCATTTTTAGTATAATTTGTCTAGTATCGAATTTCTATTTAATATAACGCCTAATTATAATTTGTCCGTGTGGTTATACTTATATAATATATTATTATTATGATATATCGTAGCTGTATTTTTTGTGTGAAACGTACAAATATCATTCGAATTGGTATAACTTCAATGAAAAAAAAAAAAAGAGCTGATACTCCTGCCGCACAGGATACAGGTATGCGAATCATAGCGTTTAATTTTACTTAGAATTTGAATGCAATGATAATCCATTGCATTCGAAAAAACGATTCTGAGTGAAGTTCGGTCAGATTATAATTTTCGTTTGAACTGAAAATATCAACTTAAAACAG
>JAIUCT010000032.1:183728-200027 GCA_021307375.1 Tetraneura akinire
TTATTTTGAATAAAATATAATATGTTTATCATAAGGTGTCCGTTTTGCCACACATTCCCCTACACATTATTACGTGGTACATTTTTTGAAGATGAATAAAATTATACAGGCGCACGCCTTAGGCACAATTCCTAAGGACACCAATATAATAGAATCAAAGGACCGGTACACACTGGACGTTTTAAAGAACCAATAAGAGTTAACTCTTGGTTTTTTAAAACGCCCAGTATGTACCGGTCCTTTGATTCTATTATATTGGTGTCCACCAATAATTTTTTTTTTGGGGGGGGGGATAAAACTTCATAATATGACAGTACAATGGTTCGAGGTCATACCATACGGTTACGCACGTGTATGATATGACCTCATACATGCAAATATATACCGCATAAGTAATTACTTCCCTAACTGCAAACACCGATTTTGTCATATCCCGTGCGTTACTATAGCATAACGCAAGAGATCATAGTCATATCAAACTCATGTGTTGATTATGACATAACGCATGAGCCAATCATAACACACTCATGTGTTGTTATGACCTCAACAATGCGTTGTACATATATGCAGTAAGAATCATCATATCCTAGCGTAATCCTAAGTATACAACCCCCCCCCCCCAAAAAAAAAACACCACCACCACCCCTACACATCACCCAACACCTACAGAATTTACCCTCCACACTACCTTACCACCACACTTTAATCACACCCTAACCTAACACCCCCACAACCATACCTTACTCCACATACTAACACCATCCCACCTCCATTACACCTTACCATCACACCTACACCTTACTATCACTCTACAACCACACACTTAATCCCATACCCTATTCCAACACCCCCATATCCACACTACCACACCCTATATAATTTGTCCATGATATTAAGAGTAGTATAAAAAATTGGTTACAATTATCTTTTAACAATACGCTATATGCTCAACATTAGTATAAAACTATAAATGAATGATTTCATCAATTAATATTATGTTATGAAGTGAAAATCAAAAATGTTTAAGATTATTCATTAAATTCTTGTATAAATTGTTGGTATTGTAAATAAGATAAAATTAAGTAAATTTTTTATTTATATAAAATTCCGATAATATAATTGAAAAACAAAATCATATTATAATTATTAAAGAAATATATATTAAGAGCAGTAATTAATTTCTAACATTCACAAAACATTTATTTTGACGATTCGTAATAATTATGATTACCTATATTATCAAAAATAATACTCTTATCCCGGTTGATCAACATAACTGCTACGTTAACAACGATACAAATATAAAAATAATATAATAAAATAAGGTACCATGTTAGACAAACTGATACAGCCCTCCTGGAGTCCTCGCTCTTGCACTTTGAACATTATACATTGCTGGATCCTGGATGCTGGAACCTGGATAGTGGACACTAGCCACGATACAAATCTAATATATTGACTTACCTGTACCTATATAAATAAATTTGGTACCTAAGGTATATTTTATAAAGTTTTATTTTTCAATATTTAAAAGTATTGGTTGCAAGAAAGATATAAACAACATAATTTAATATTTAATTATTATTTTCACAAAAATTATATTAATTTGAGTTCTTTAATAAAAAAAATTTATTAGATACTTAACTAAATATTTAATGTAATGTGTAAATTATACATATTTTTAAAATAGAATTTATAAAACATTAAATTGTATACCTATTACGTAGGGTATTGTATTAGATTTAATAATATCCTTAGGTACCAAGTTAGTAATATTTTTTATGTAATCTTAATTTGATATTAAATTTAAATAATAACGTATGGGTATCAAAACTCTGAATTATGGCTATTTTAGGGTGACCATATTATGAAAATAAAAAGCGGGACAGTTGTAGTTGTTGCTTCCCCCTTCCCCCCACGAAATAAACCCTCATCCATATACATTCACTATTCACACATATGCACACAAATTTCGAGAGTAAAAGTTCAAATCTCTGTCATAATATCATAAGCAATTATCTTGTTATTACTTTACCCTTTTTAGTAAAATAACCTAAATAATAAAATGTTTTCTCTTAATTATTCATCAAACGACACACAATGTTGTATTTCATCTGCGTTTTATATTTGTTTCATATATAGATACTTTATTTACAAACATTAATACGATTATATTATATAATAATAAATAGGTAATATTGAAATAACGAGATTAAAACGGGACAATATTCTAAAAACGGAATAAAAAGCGTCCCATTCGAAGTTTGTCGGAACCACGAGACGTGATGATCAAAAAAGGAATAATCCAGATTTAAACTGGACTTCTGGTCACCCTAGGTTATTTTGTAGATTATTACGTAGGTACTAATAAGTAATAATAAATATAATATATTCCTATAATAATCTTGAATCGATATTGGTATAGTGTAAAATTATAAATAATAGGTAAGTGAAATTAAAAACTAACTTCAATAATCAAAACCACAGTTTAACAATTTTTCTAAATGCCTACAGTATGTCAATAACTGTATAATATATAATATATGTCATCCTATGAAATTTAATAGAAAAACAAAGCAATAAATTAAAGAAAAAGATGATAATTGCATAGTAATTATAATTATTTAATTCCATTTAAAGTTCAATATAAACAATTGTACCCGTGTAAAAGTATTAATTACCATATTATATATTTCCATAGTTTTTTAATTCATTATATTATGAATTTATGAATTCAAAATTACCATACAAACACAATATTACTGCACAATATAAAAATTAATATTAATTGTTTAAAATTTAAAATGTAAAATAATAAAAAAAATAAAAAATACATAATAAATAAATTTACAGTTTGAATATTATTTTAAATTTTAAATAAGAACATATTAAATACATATTAATTGAATCATACTGCAGGCATTAAAATGACGTTATTTAATAATAATAAAATAAAATAGCACAATACAACACAACACAACACACATTTTTATCTTTTATTTCAAATATATATGCTTAAAAATATTATTTATTGTAGGGTTTACTATATTTTTATAATATTTGACTAACCTTATTATAATGTCCAGCACATAATTTGCATTTTCTTATCAATTGACGAGTATTACGTGGTTCTACTTTGGCTCATTTTTGACTATTCACTTGATTGTATACTTGTAACTACGTAATAAGAAATAACACATTAAAAATGTATAACAATAAAACGTTTATAAAGATAAGAAATTAAATAAAAAGGTTATACGTTTTTTAAAATATAATAACTAGGTATATGATGTTTCATCTCAATAAAATATTGATATATAATGTAGATTAATGGCTAATTAGTAATTGGTTTCGTGATATAGAATTATTATATTATTGAAATAAATATTTATAAATAATTAGAAAATATACAAATATTATAGATTATTAATTTTACTAATATATCAACTTTAAAAAATTATATAATAAATATCAAGAATGGAGATTTTTGTAATTTTTTGGAAAAACGTTAACCAATATACCATTGTTCCATAATATAACAACCAATATTTACTATTTAATATTATATTAAAAACTAATATTTAAATAAAATAAATACCTACCTAATAATTTTACAGGATTATTGAAAATTATTTATAATTTTAAATATGTGTATATTACGAATTTTATTCATATTGTCTTTAAAATTATTTTATTTATCAATTATAATAAAATATATTTTAATACACAACGAAATTATATTATCGTTTATATTAATTATTTAAAATATTATTTACTATTTTTTCATAATATTTCGCTTACCTTCATTGTGATGTCCAGCACGGAAAATCCATTTCCTTAGCAGTTGACGGTTATTGAATTCACCAGTATTGTAATACGACTTTATTCTACTTTGGCTCATTTTTGACTAGGTATTCATTTAATTAACTACCTTGTATAACGACGTAAAAATAAATAAAATGTTAAAATATTATAACAATAAAACGTGTGTATAAACACATACCTATAATATAAAAACAAAAAAAATAAAATAAAAACGTTTGAAATTTGTAAAAATATTACAATAACTATATATAATGCTCCATCGCCATAGAATATAGATATAATATATAAACGTATAATGTAGTTTCATAACAGCTGTTTGGTTTTAGGACATAGATTTATTGCACCGTTGAAATAAATAGAGCTATAAGATAAATTGATACTGTATATTTTTGTAACTTTTTGGAAATAAGTTAATCGATAAGTGAAGATACTTCAACAGTGGCGTAGATACAATTTTTTTCTGGGAGGGGTGTTAACTTCAATGATACACCTCGAACAAGAAATAAGCCAAAAACCAAATAAAATTCAAATAATTGTCAAAAGTCTAAGTTATAATTGTGTTGGAAGTTAAAGAATTAGAACCAGTCGTTATCACTGTTTTCGATTATTTATATTTCTACGAATAACAATAAATTCTATGATCAAATTAATATTATCTTTACAATTTTCAAAATTACTATAACTTTATAAATTAAGATTAATGCAGAATATTATTTATAGTAAATTTTTAATAATGTTCAACGTTCGTAATATTCATATATCTAACCATAGTAAAATGAAAATATCATTTTACTGTAATATGTTGGGTACGTAATAATTAAATATCATAAAAAAAAAATTCTGGGAGGGGTGGAAACCCCTTACACCCCTTCCCCCCCGTAACTACGCCACTGTACTTCAATATGATGTTTAGAATTCCAACTACAAAATTAACAATTTAATTAAACATAATGTTAAAAATTTTAAGAATAATCTTAAATATCTAGATAAAATTAAAAATGTTAAAAAATTACAAGAGTTCTATATTTTCACGAAAAGTTCATGTAACAATTAGACACCAATAACTACCCATTAAAATTTTCACGTCTCTACTTTCAATATTGCCCGATCATTAAATTATCGTAAAATATAGAAATTATGTTATAATAAATTCAGAAAGTTTATAAACTTTAAAGTTTAAACGAACACAATATTAATTGCATAATATAATAATTAAAAATTAATATTACCTATGTAAAATTTAAAATTTTATTAAAAACTACAAAAATTAAATAAATAAATTTACAGATTGAATATTATATTTAGTTTTATATTTCATTCATATTTTCTTTAAAATTATTATATTTAACAAATGTAATAAATATAGTAATACACAGGGAAATTATTATCTTTTATTTAAAATATTATTAATACTATCTTTGTATAATTTTTTCACTTACCTTTATTATAATGTCCAGCACGGAATTTGCATTTCCTTAGCAGTTGACGATTGTTGAACTGACGTGTACTTTCATACGTGATTGAATTATATTTTGACTCATTTTCGACTATTCATTTATTTATAAACTTGCAACTACGTTAAAATAAATAAAATGTTAAAAAAAATAAGTATAACAAAAAAATGTTTACACGAGTATATATAAAAATAATAATAAAATAAAATATGAGCGACGCAAATTTTTATAAAATATTATAATAATTATATTATGTCCATCGCCATAGAGTATAAATGTATAATAGATGTAAAATACTATAATGTACCTAAACGGTTGATGCGTTTGATGACATAGAATAATAATTATTGTATTATTGAAATAAATAATAATAATAATCCATAAAACATACATTATCAATTTTAAATATCGATAAAAAAAATTGAGACAGGAGATTTTTGTAACTTTATTAAATTACGTTAATAAGCAATATGTTATTATGCTTCAATAAAATATTCAGACCTTAAAACTCAAAATTGCCAATTTTATAAAACATATGGTAAAAATATTGAGAAATTAAAAGAAGCCATACAAAATATAGGTTTTCGATTACATTTTACATTGTAAAATATATTGTATATTAAGTATATTTACATATTACTTAACATCTATCGCTTATAGTCAATTTAGAGAAATTCGAAAAATGACATAAATATAAAGTACCATCTACATGCACTTTTACATCTGAAACTCGCTATTCGTGAAAATCGAAGAATTATTTCGGGTAGTAAAAGTGTTTTCAGGATATTTATTTATACGTATGGATTGTAAGATTTTCGTTTTACTAAAAATATCAACTTAAAACAGCTATAAAAAAAATTGAGACTTGTTAACTATCATATAAGTATACTTTAGTTAAATTTTCAGACCTTAATACCAAAAATTGCCAATTTTATCAAACATTATATACGTAAAAACGAGAATTTTACGAAATATTCAATGTCCAATATTTTGTAGAAAAATAAACGTAACGATTCCAAAATTTTACCACATATATATAATAGCTATGTGAATACCCGAATTAATTTTCAAGTCTCTATCTTAAAAATTGCTTGAGTTATCGTGAAATATAGAAATTGAATTCGTCAAAATTTGATTTTTCGCGAAAAATACCGTTTTTTCGTCATTTTTTCGAAGTTTTTTCTACCGCTTATAGTCAATTTTGAGAAATTTGAAAAATGACCTAAATAAAGTACCATCTACATCCACTTTTACATGGGAAACTCGCTATTCGTGAAAATCGAAGCATTATTTCGGGTAGTAAAAGTGTTTTCAGAATATTTGTTTATACGTATGGATTCTAAGATTTTCGTTTTACTAAAAATGTCAACTTAAAACAGCTATAAAAAAAAATTGAGACTTGGGATTTTTTTAATATTTAAGTATGATGTTAACTATCATGTAAGTATACTTTAGTTAAATTTTCAGACCTTAATACCAAAAATTGCCAATTTTATCAAATATTATATACCTACGTAAAAATGAGAATTTTAAGAAATATTCCAATTCCAATATATTGTATAAAAATTAACGTAACGGTTCCAAAATTTTACCACCTATATACACATATAAGAGCTATATGAACACCCAAAAAAATTTTCTAATTTAAAAGTTTCTATTTTAAAAATTGCTTGAGTTATAGTGAAATATTAAAATCCAATTCCACGAAATTTCAGTTATCGTGAAAAATGCCGTTTTTTCGTCGTTTTTTCTTACGCTTATAGTCAATTTTGAGAAATTTGAAAAATGACCTAAATAAAGTACCAACTACATCCACTTTCCTACCGGAAACATCTACTATTCGTGAAAATCGGAGCATTATTTTGGGTCGTAATTTTGTTTTCATACATAAAAAAAAAAAAAAGAAAAAAGAAAAAAAGAAAAAAAGACACACATCATTGTAAAACCAATACATTCTTCGCTTCGCTCAGAATCTAAAATAAATAAAAACAGATTCGTGAAATTCGTGTTTAATTCCACACTTAATCTATATACGAAGATATATATTGTTGAGCGAGTAAATTATCGATAAGAAGATATTGTCGGGTTTTTCTTATTTGATAAAATTATGTACACCGTCCGTCTTTTCTTTTACTGTCGTTAGTATGTTCTCGACATTCAAACGACACACTATAATAAATAAAGTAATTACATACTCAATTTACAATGTATTCCTTATTGAGCTACAGAATAAAATAAAATAATAATATTCATATTATATAAAGTAAAATAAACAATAATATATATAATATTTGAATGTTTAAGTAATTAACATATATTTTATTTTATTATATACTTAAATACGTTAAACGAAGTAAATTCGATATTATATGTGAAATGTAATTAAATATTAGACGATGATTATTACATAAATTTAGATTTAGACGAATATAATCGGACGAATCGCGAATAGCGAAGATGAAAAATAGAGAGAAAATATAATATCGTGTTATACGCGCGTATAATGACGAATTATTCAAAAAACAAATAAATTTAATCGAATCGAAATGACTTATTTAATATAAATTTTATATGAATAATTATTTATTCTTCTTCGTTATAAGTATTGAAGTGACCGAATAATATCTTTAAATTTCACATAATTTAAGAATTAAAAAGTTTTTTGTTTTTTTCACTATATGATTAAATTTAAATAATAGTATTAATAGTCTGTTATCTGATTATTATAGATGTAATAATTAAAAAAAAATACAATAAATATATTCATTTTTCGTGAATACGTTACAATATGATGAGTAAATAACACTCTGTGCATATAATTACATACAAATCATTGTGAAAATATTTAAATTAATTTTATCTAAAGAAATAACCTTAAATATTAAAATCATGAACCAAAAGGAATTAAGTTAATCTAAAAAATATTAGGTACTTGTTATTCGAATATTAAAAATATTCTACATTAAACGAAAAGAAAAATATTTAAAAATCCGTCTTCAAATAACAGAAATTATATTATAGGTATTTCGTGTATAAACACGAATGTGTAATTAGATAAAAAATGATTTGATGGATGGCGCGAAGAAATAATATTCTGTATACATTAAATAGAAATATTATGTAAATTAAAACAGTATTATATACAGTTGATTATATTATCATGTATTATTCGTAATTTTCTAGACCAAATATTAATTGTTATTATTCAGAATTATTATACTTGTGGGTTTTCGATTTATAATATTATTAAATTAAAAAAACTGCAGATTCGACGATTGACGTTTCATTTACGGATAAGAATGCACGATTTAAGATGTCCGTCATTTTTGATGTGGTCGTAGAAATTAGTTAAAAAAAAATGAAATTCCTCGAGTACACTTAATAATAATATAGGCTGTTTTTTTTAATATTCGGGAAAGTTCAAGAGTACATACAATGTAATAGTCTCTGTTATTTTGGTATATTTATATCGTATAAATTATTAACACGCGACGATGATAACCGCGGGTGTATGCTTGCAGATCCGGTACGTCGATTGGAAACTCGACTCGTGAGGGCGTTCTTAAGAGGACACAGGCGCGTAAAAAGTGCATCGGCCACAGACAGAGTTTAATAGGTCGTCATTTTTTTTTCTTAGTAAAAAAAAAAAAAAAAAAACTACCGTCGATTAAATAAATTTCGCCGTTCGCGTATACAATACGTAAATTAGTATTATAATAATAAATGTAATGTGCGATAAAATTAAAAATAAATATAAATTTGTAGATTATACTTAACATTATTGGAATAAAAACCGGACGGAAATACTCGTTATTTATTGTAATGTCGCGTCGTATTATGTTAATCCAAACGCGAAAAATGCGATATTAATGTAATTTTTTCTAGTGTTTCTCTTTATTTTCAATAATATCGTGTGAACATTACGCTGTTTGTGCAATGGATATCCTTAGATTTAATTAATATGTGCCGACAGGTAACGAAACAATACGTGGACGGTAAAAAACAACTCGCTATATTTTATACGTTTTTATCGCACCAATGTCAATTTACGTTTCTCTCGCGAAAACGGGCAATAAGATCGTATAAAAAATAAACGCCGGACCGGTATTTATAAAGTGAATATAATTTATTAAATATTATTTTTTTTTTTTAATTTTTACGTATAAACGTGAAACTGTTGGCGAACATACGAAATATCATTGCGCACAGGTGCAATATTATTATTATTATTTTATATCGTATCATATAATATTATATTATTAATTTACGATTTGAAAATTGACTTTAAAATCGCGTTTCTACTTTTTTCTCCTCCTTTCGTCTTCTGTTCTTGGCGTCACGTCGCAATAATTCACAGCGTATGTGCATCGAAAAAATAATAATAATGGGAAAGTTAATGGAGATTTATTTATTTTTTTTAATCCGACGAAGGACCTTAAAACTTAAAAGTAAAAACAAAACGGATGGAAATTATAATTTCAAAAGTTTATTATATATCGCGTATAAAACGATTCATTTTTTTTTTAGAAAATTTTCAATTTTAATCGCTTTTCTTTTATAATTATATATTTGAACACGAATGTTTTTTTTAAAAAAATATATTCTTATTAATATCATTTATAAACCTCGTTTTTTTTTTTTTGTCGTGAAATTAAATACGAAATATAAAAAGGCATATAAATAACATTTGAACAAAACGAATTGTAAACTTCAATGAATATAAACTGTAAAAAGTTCAGTTGTTCGCCCGATTTAAATTTTATTCGGTAAATAATTTACAATAATTGTGCGAGAGAAGTTAAAAAAAAACAAAAAAAAAACATTTTTATACTTTTCACCCTAAAGCTTTAACTTTTTTTTTTAAAATTTGAATTACTTAATAATGTTCACGTTCAAAACACGCCCGCGCATAATTTGTGATCGGATTCGAATCTAATTATTCCTATTTACTCCGCAGAGTTTGTCGATAATTTCTGGAAAGGCGAAAATATCAAAACGATTTGTTCATAATCGCTCAAGTTCACCATTTGTGAATAAATCACAGAATTATAAATTTAAATGCAATTTTATAAAAACAACGTATAATAATTATATAATATAAAAAAAAAAAATACGCGGTTTTTAGTATATAAGTAGTATAATCCCCGTTTTGCATTATCTTCGTTTGTATAATAATTATAATATTAATATTATAAAAAAATATTCAATCTTTAAAATTTGTTTTTTATATAATATTATAAAATGTAAAATGAAATTATGATTGTAATCCGTTGCAGTCTGTTGTTTAAAAACAAATAGGATTACTTTGCGACCATCATAAAACTAACTATATTATATACCTTATCGCGAATATGATTACAAACTGTTATATGTAAACTACAGGTAGTATAACTAAACTACCAAAGTTTCACATAACAATTTGAGAGAAATGATATTAAGTTGGGTTTTGTGAAAATTACCCGAAAGTCGAAATTAATGGAGTTTATGCGTGAAAATTGTGGAAAATGGATATTATGTTAAATAAAAGTATATATATATACTTATATATATATTTTTCCCTCTTTTATTAGTACCATTGATTATAGAATTATAATATTTAAACTCTATTCTATAATCAATGTTAGTACCTATATATTATAAACTGATCGATATTATCGTTATTTATTAATATTATAATGATTTGTGATTGGATGATAATCACAGGAGTTGGATAACAACTCGGTAATGTTTAATTTAATAATCGCAATTGAATAATTTTATTTGAACGCGTAAGTATAGATAAGACTTATAAATTTGTTTTTTTTTTTTTTGTATGCGTCCTATATAACAAGTACAAAAATGTAAAATAATTACGACGAAAGTACGTTGGATAATAATAATAAATTTATCGTTTTCTCGGCTACATATAAGATATAATATAACGTGTAATTATATATTATGGAATAAAATATATATTTGGCGAATAAAACATTGTTTTTTATAGGTTATTGCGATAAAATCGTATTTATAATTTGTATTTTGTTTAGACGTCGAAAGAAGAAATATGATTATAAAACAATGATATGATTTATGATGCGATGTTCGTAATAATATGATAATGTATCGTATTATCGCGCGTTATGCATATTATTATATTTAATTATTTGGAGGGCAATGAACATAAATTACGCCAACGAGATGTAATCTGAATCCAGTTTAAAATTTCAAACGTTAACTATAGTTACTAGTTACGGTTTATTAAAAAAAAAAAAAAAAAAATTGAATTTATTATCATTTATGTTAATTATTATAATATCACTTTTTATAATAATTATTGTATAATATATCGTATGTGCATATTATATATTCAAACAAAAGAACCGGAAGAAATTTAATTCGTTATGATTTCGTATATATACGCGCATAAAGATTATAATACTAAACACGCGTGTGTAAGAATGGGGTCTTGGGCTATTAATATAATAAATATTATAATATTGTAAATTGTGAGAATTTTACACGTTTGCAGTTTTCTTTACTTTCTCTCTTTAATAATATACAAACCATATGATAATACGAGTATACATTATTACGTAATAATATTATTTTAATTTTATATATTATTGTGAATTTTTTTTTTTTTAAAAAGCACGCGTCACTCTATCGATAAATATATATAGGTACCTATTTTATTTTTATAGGTAGGCACCTACGCGTATTCGTCTAAAAATCTAAAATATTATCAATAATTCACGTTTTTATGCACCTATAATATTTACAGTGTTACGGGTGCACGCAGTTATTGAATGTGATAACAATAACAGTGATATAATAACAATTTATCGTATTGTCATCGAGCATAAATAGGTATATTTATATAATTTTCATACAAATATTCGTTTATTCTATACATTCTCGTATACGACTTTAACGGTATAATATGTTATTTATTTATTTTTTTTTAATTTTATCGATTCGTAAAAAAAATTTTATATAATTTTGTCTGTATTATACGATAAAAATGATAACGCGTATATTTATAAAATTACGACCGCGTATTATCTAATGTTTATATATTATTTAAACGTATATTCGTTATTATAATATGTAATATTATTTGTGCGTGAATCGAAATGAAACGCACAATACGCGGTCAGTTCGAATTTCGTTTCTCGTTGATATTATAATAATAAATTATTATAATATCATACTAATTAAACTTAAAAGAAAAATTATTATAATTAGTATTACAACGTGTATATTATAATAATAACGCGTAACGAAATACGTTATTATTATTCGGTAATATAACAACACTCGTACCTATATAGATAGAATAAACATCAGCTGCAATATATTACGTTTTCATCGTTTTTCTGTTGAATTTTGTTATGCGTTGTTCCAAGGAAAGTAATAATAATATTATTATTATTATATATTAGATTGTGAAATAAAACAGGTAAATATTTCATCTTTAAATCAGATAAATTTTAAATGAATAAAAATATGTTATTTAAATATAATTTATAACGCATATCGTTTAAACTAGGCCAAAACCGTATGCATAAAATAATATTATATATATATATAATATATGCCTACCGAAGTTATGTTGTTAGGCGTATATTATTATTATTATTATGTATAAGAAATGGGTTACGGTGGTAATGGTTACACGGGGTAATAATAACGTGGTATATGGTTCATTATTGCGTGTTATACCTTATACGCCATGATAAAATAAACAAAAAAAATAATAATAAACATTTGCGACGTTTATTTATTTACTTTTTTTTTTTTATAGTTAATTTAAAATTTAATAGATAATAATGACATCACGACCGGCCATTTCATCGCTATTTATTTTAGGTTGCTATTAATAAATATTCGCGTATATAATAGTAATATAATATGTTATACTCTATAACAGGAATTCTCAAACTTTTATGAACACTGTGCCCCTTTTTACCAATAAATTTTTTTGGGTACCCATTTTTAGTTATTTAACTAACATTATATATACACTAGCTGAATAACCCGGCTTCGCCTGTGTACAGTTTTTTTTTGTGTAACCTACTATAACTTTACTGTTCTTGTATTTTTCCCAAAGACTTAAAGCATCTGACAATTGACAAAATATCAACATAATTGCAAAAAGTTCCCGTAATTTAAATAGAGAACCACAAAGCACAGCTTCTTCCATAGTTGTATCCAGTGGCGTAATTTGATAAAAATTTTTGGTGTTGCATTTGATGTTCCTTACTTCAGAATTGGGAGGAAGTAAAAAGTAAAAAATCCTTTTTAAAAAAAGAAATTAGTGATAATAGGGTGGAGCTTGTTTCTGTTGGCACAGTTGATCATTGGGTAGTTACTAATTATTTAGTTAAATACAATCTTAAATTATCTTCAAAGTTTGATTTGTTTCCATATTTTACTTTTAACATAATAAGTTAATCTATTTTAATTTACAGATTTGTTAGCCAGGCCCGTACCCCTTAACAGTTTTTGATTAGGTACCCCCAACGGATACGCGTACCACAATTTGAGAATCCTTGCTATATAATATAATATTTTCGTAGACTTGGTAAAATACTCATTTCGCGTACTACTCACGTATAGATATTATTATTACTAATTATTGTAATTTTATCGTTTTTCTTCTAGATTTCTAGATTTTTAGTCGTCCGTATCGTAATAATAATTAGGTTCGAAAGAAATACGCGTTCGGTATAATACGTATAATATTATAATTATTATGCAAGTCATCCACCGTAAGCGCCGTCGTATATTACGGTTAAAAAATTAATATTAAAAAATACCTCATTTCGCGTAATATGATCGTGGGCTTATATTATATTTTATTATATTTCCTGCAAACATACTCGTATAATATTCATGTAATTTATAACCCTGCAATTATATTTTATTAAAATTTGTCGATCGTAACAATTTTCGTTTGCAGACGAGATAACCATCATACGTATAATATATTTTATGAAACGTAATATTCGTTTTACGCGTTTTTTTTAAAAAAAATAAAATTTATACATTTGAAATTTTGTCGACCATAATATAATATATAATACGTTATTCGTGTTTTGTCCACTTTTCGTTACACCTATATAATAAATATTATGTACTTATAAATTAACACGGTCGATTTTTTCGAATATAACAGGTTTTGTTGACGTCGAAATCATGAAATATAGTTTGTATATTATACGGTTATATTTTTAGTTTTATGAAAACAGAATAAGTATCACTCGGATGATCTTTTAATAAATATATAATATTTTTTATAAAATATATAATTATTATTTTCACGCAAAAATAATATGTTTTAGAGTGTGGTAAAATATCGTAACACAAATTGTGCGACCTAAAAAATATTAATTAAGCATCCGTTTTAGACGTAAAAAATTAATCGGTTACGTCGTTATTTATAAAATTAAAAATAAGACCTGATACAGCTGCAGTGGAAGAGATACGACAGGTCTAAAGAGGATAGTGTTGAATTTTGATTCAAATTTGAATGCAACGATAAACCATAAACCATTTGATTTGACAAAACGATTTTGAGCGAAGTTCGAGAAAAATATATTTATTAATTTATTAAAAATTTTACATTCATACAGTCCTTAGTTCCTTACGTTCAATACAAATGCCCATAAAACACCTAAATGAGTCATCTAATCTGACGGTACTTCGCTCAGAATCGTATTTCGGATGTAATGATTATTATAATTAAATTCAAATTTTAATCAAAATTCAACATTATCCTCTTTACTCTTTTATCCCTTCCGCACAATATCAGCTCTTCTTTTTATATTTTAAACAGCTACAAAAAAAAAAAAAACAAAAAAAAAAAAAAAAAAAAACGTAAATTTAATATTCACAATTTATTTGGAACCGAGTTAAGTAAAATTTATTTGAACTTCAATAAAATTTTTCAAAATATTTTGTCCACTTTATTTAACATTATTGTAAAATATTAAAATTTAATAAGAAGAATCCATATAAATACTTAAAATATTGATTTTACTCAAATTTCAACTTTAAACACCTATATATAAAAAAAAAAAAAAAATGATAATTGATATTTTTCTAATATTCGGGAAATACGTTAAAAAATATGTAAGTATGTTTCAATAAAATTTTTTGTCAATTTTATATAACATTATTGTAAAATATTTAGAAATAATAATAAGAATCCGCAAATATATATATATATATATATATTTTAAAAATATATTTCCTATCGCATAGGGTCAATTTTGAGAAATTCGAAAAATGACCTAAATAATGTACCAACTATACATCAACTTTCCAACCGGAAACATACGATATTCGTGAAAATCGTAGTATTATTTCGGGTCGAAAATGTGTTTACATTATACACGAAAAAAAGACACACCTCATTGTAAGCGTCTCTCAGAATCTAAAATACGAGTAGGTACCATTACAATTTTCGACGAAATTTAAATAACGTTATTAATTCGAGTCGTGTGCCGGTTACACATTGATCGTTACTTTATTACGTTATACCCAGGTATATAATAATATTGTAAACACAGCGAGACGCGGTCGATAATAATATTATAATAATATCTAATCTGTGACCACAACGGAATAGTATATATATATATATTGCGTCCATAATATTATAATAATATTCTATGAATTGTGCTTAAATATAGTTAAATATTCAGATTTGAACTAACGAAATGGATGCAAAACGAATGGAGGACGCTGTCGCGTTCTCCTTAACCGCAACCATAGTAATGGTACAACGAAGAAAACTACTAATTCTAAGTATGTACACAGCGCATAACCATTCGATTGCGGTTAACGGGTCGATGCGTCTGTTTACGTATCCGACGACCGACGTGGCCGCACGAATTGTGCATTGTATATATTTATATAAAAATTATAGGTACAGGAAAACAAAAATAAAATATAGGTATATAAAATAATTTTATTATTTCTATCTAACGTAATAATAATAATAATAATAATAATAATAATAATAATAATAATAATA
>JAIUCT010000032.1:216867-232260 GCA_021307375.1 Tetraneura akinire
ATAATAATAATAATAATAATAATAATAATAATAATAATAATAATAATTGTTATTATTATTATTATATATTCTTACCGTTAATTCGAATCGAATATAAAATCATTTTTCTCTCGTCATTGTTTCATTTTTTTTTTTTTTTATGTGAGAAACGTCGCCCCCAAAAAACGAACACGACTTTTTATCTTGTCCGACGGAGTTTTCCGCGCCGCAATTAATTTCTAATTATTGTCGTCGTTATATCGAGACCCGCAAACAACAATAAATATTATTAAAACGTATAATACTCTGAATCCGTCAGAGACTCGTTGTATTTCGCTTTCGACACGAGACGCTCTAATTGAATTACAATTTTTTTTCTTTTTGTACGTTTTTCTTTTCTATACTTTCGTACCCTAAGCACACGACGATGAATTAATACACGATAACGTAACGAAAACGAACAGTAAAATCCTAATAAATTAATACAATAATTTATAGCGTTAGTGTTTGGTTTGTATCACCGCGAAAATATAAACGAAAAACGTTCGAATAGTCAACATTCCAGACGTTTCGAATATTACGACGAAGACATAGTCGAAAGGTATATTATAATATCGTTATACCGCAATGATTGATGGAGAATATAAAAATAAAACGTCTTATCGCCTCGTCGAGCATCATGTTCGCTGACATCGCGTTGTATGGCACAATATAATACAGTTTGATGGATTCGATAGATCTGGAACGAGATTGAAGAAAAAGGGGAAAAAATAAAGGGCGTTTACATAAAACTCGTCGATTAAATGTTTTACCATTCAAAAAAATCATGTTTCCTTTTAGTCTTAACGTATAACAGTTAGTTGTAAAATTGTAAAAAAAAAAAATAAATAAATAAAACAATCGGAATTGTGTAATAAACTTTATTTCTTGTGACGATATACAGCGTATAGTTTAACATTTACTCGTATAACGTTCATATACATTAAAAATAAAAATAAAAAAAATTTCAATTTAAGTACTACACGTTTTACTTTAATGCGTTTATTTCATATCCGGACTATTAATAATTCTAAGTTAACAATATAAATTGTACCCAATCCAAGTTAACCGTTTCATTTCAGAGTTGCATTGTGAGTTTAATAATATATGTATATAGGTATCAATGTAAATAAGTAATACAAAATTTATTTTAATTTATATAAAAAAAAATCAATACATTTTTCGCTTCGATCAAAATCTAAAATTAGTTTCATACATCAAAAATAATAAAATAACGTATTAATTTTTTAATATTATCGAGGTCAATGAATATAATTATGTTATAGATACAAGTATATTTACTCGATTTAACAGAATAATATTACAGTTTTAATATTTTTAAATATTCCATTTTAAGAGATTATACGAGTATCTCGGTCAACTACTCGTACGTTTTCAAACGACACATCTACTAAAATCGAATAATAATCACCTCATTTATCATTAAATAAATCATTTCGTTGATCATTTCAGTTTGAGAGCTATCCTATTATAATGTTAATGACATTTTTATGCAACACGATTTTCTATTGAATAAAATTCGATTGGATTTCGGATAATCTGATCATCCGATGATTTTTTTTTTTTTACTTTCACTGGAATACGGAAATTTACTGAAAATATTACGATGATGGATATTGTTATTTTATACACTTTAATCCATTAATTGGCCTTGTCACAATACGCCATCATCAAAAACGTCGATCGATTCACACCAGTATGATATTATTATGATAATAATATGTTTTCATGGAATAGTCAATTTATTTATTCGACAAAATGAAGCTAATAACGTCTCGGTCGTATGATATTAGGTATAATAATAATAAATACTCTATATTTTATATACTACATACCATAAAAATAAGCAATTTTATGCCTCGTGTGTGCGTAATACAAATAAACGTAAATGTTTGTTATTTTGAATATTTCTATACACAGTAAGGCGAATAATAAAATATAATTTAACTGTTCAAACGAAGCTCGGAAATAAACCGTTCGCGTTCGTATTCCTTATAAAATTAATAATATGACTCGATATTTTGTACCTATAGTCAATCGTTTTTAATAATATTACGATATTATGACGTTAATTCAAGTTTTCCCGAGTCTTCTGTGCTTTCTCTTTCGATAAAACGCTCTTATCGGTTAATATTATAATATTATTATACACAGTGACATCGTCGTGAATAAAATCGCGTATTTTCAATCGGTATATTTTTATCCATAATACGAATTTGATTAATGAAAAGAACAATTTTTCGCAATTTACCCTTTAGAAATTTCGAATAAAATTTAAATAGGTACTTATTTTTTCCCTTTCGTATTCTTCTCTCCAAATATATTATTATAAACTTATATTTATATGACTGTATTTTTCTTATATTACGTTTCTATATGCACATATTATTGTGTTCAATTCAAGAGTTTTATTATACTGTTACGCGTTATTGACAATAGTTGGGTAAGTATATTGGTTTCACTGTTTTTTTTTCTCGTCTGATTCGTCTAATATTCAAATGTCATAACATATTACGCGCGTGATGGCGATTGATGTATCGATTTTTTAGCATCGTCATATCGTTATGAGAATATGTTATGCTGATAACGATTTCGATGTTTGGTATAACGTGTTGTACGCTTTTTTTTTCTGCAGCGAGATATTTTCCAGATATAATAAATATTATTAAGAATAAACAATTTGTTATAGATTACATGTTCCAGTGAATTTCTAAAATTAAATTTACATATTATATTATTTACAAATCTAAAAAGATTTCTGTATGTATTTTATTAAAAAAAAATAATTATTATTCTATACGTACGTTCTATTATTTTTTCTGATTATTTAAATTATATAAATTATAAAAATACAATTATATAAACTACGGTTATAGACAATTTTATAATGAAAAAGTAATTTTTTTTAATAATATACGTAGAATAAAAATTAGAAATCAATGTCAACATATTTATACTCCAAATTAATACTCGTATTATAGGTACCTACTTAAATAATCGAAATATTTAAAATTTAAATATATCAAAAATATTTTGATTTTATATTTTAATGATATTACAAGCAAGCCGTTATTAAATTATTTATATTTTATATAGGAATGTATTTTTGTGTTATTAGAATTATTATTAATTTTATAGAAAAAATACGAACTAAAATTATTAATTGATGGAAATTGAAGATTTCAGAGAGCGAACACGGTTTGAACTTAAAAAATGATATTAAAATAAAGTAAATTTACTCACGGCGTCAATTTGAATATTAATTTTGATAACAAATTAATAACTAATAAAATATTTTACGTATTGGATTTTTTTGAACCACGGAATAAACTAATAAATGTAATTTGAATAAACTTAAAAATTTATTATTATACCTACTCGATTTGGACAATTCCTGTGCAATTTTTTTGTAAACTTATATAACAACTGTATAGTAGTTTATACGTTTGTATGTATAATCTCCGGTCATTATTTGTTATATATTAAATTACATAGTATTATCGTATTGTGACTAACGGTAATGAATGATAATTACTAGAAAAATATTTTTTAAAAAATAATAACGGTCTCGCATACGATGGGAACCAACATTATTTATAGTAATAAATTTCCACGAGGTTTTCACTTTTTTTCTCCCGCCATCAAGGACAGCAGCTAGTTAGGTGTCTTCGGATCATTACAACTAAACGATATTAAAACGTTTCTGCAAATATGTCTATATATAAATATATATTTTTTTTTTCGTCGAAATTACATAAAATAATAAATATAATTTTAATCCTTTTCCACTTTCATCGCGTGTGCTATATTGACCGCTCGTTTTTTTTTTCATTTGTTTATTTTACAAATTCCCTCCGTTGATAAGAAATAGGAAAATAATAATATAATTACCGACTAATTTAACGTTTTACAGTAACGAACCGTGTTAATTTTTTTTTTTTTTTTTGAAATAATAAATAAAATATCGTCAAATTTTCTATACACGTTAATAATAATTTTAATAGCGTATATTTTTATTTTCAGATCAGGTTTTCAAGGATGGGCTCGAACGCCGTCTCGTTATCAGCCATATTCGCCATCGTCGCCATCATAAACATCGCCACAATCAATGGTGAGTCGAAGTATAGAGAGAAGGAAAAAAAATTAAAATTTATAATTTCGATATAAAAACGAAGTAGTTTTATAGTATAAACCGTGTTCATATCGAAATATTTAAATTTTTTGTCACTAAAATAAAAAATAAAATAGTATCTACTATATAATATTATAACACGCAATATTATTCAGACGGGGATTTATTATTTATTAGTTATTAATTTATTATACTTACAATAATTATAGGTATTATCATTTCTTCTTCGTATGTAGTCATTTCGATCATTTTGAATTTAAACGCTGCAGATTGGATTTATCTAGTTCAGTCTCATCGGTCAAAATATACGAATCGTTACAAGCTGATTTTGAATACGTATATTTAACCCGTAATATGTTTATACCTACAGTGAAGTTTTTTTTAAATTACAATTTTTTCAAAACCGAACTAATGTGTAATATTATAATTAATATAATTATTTATTTACCGTAATAACAAAATAATTTATGGTTGTATTCATAGATGGGTATATTATTCTTAGAACAGGGAATTATTATCCATCTTATTAGGGCGAAAACGTTATAATGTCATGCTAGTGTTTGCTGTTAATGAGAGATCAATGTGAAAAAATAAATAAATAATAATTGAGGCAGTTTACCGGAAGAGTCGTCATTATTTATTATTTTTTACAAATATCAACGAAATATTTTGTTGGAATGTAACCTGAAACTCTGAAAATTATTATAACGTTTTCCAGTTAAATAAACACAGACCTTAGGATATAATGATGTGCTTTAGAGTTTAGATTAAAGAACTTTGAGTTGTAATCGAATTATGTTAATGGACATATTTTTTTTTTCAATTTAGATATATTCATAAAACATTTTCGTTTTCATTAAAATAAAAATAATGTCAACTATATTACAACGAAATTTTATAATGCCATATGAATAATAATTATTTTAAAATTAAAAGTGTTTTTATACTTATATAATTATTATTAAATAGGTATTTAATTTAAACAATAATTAAAATGTTTTTAACCCTTTATTTATTTCAAAATTTCTATATTTTATCATATTTTTGTATTGGCAGATAATTTTAGACATTCGTAATATTTTTAATATAGTATACCTATATTTTTTTTCATACGATTTTATAACATCCAAGTGAAAAACTAATATTGTTTATATTCTTAAGAGTTACAACGTTTATATAATATTTAGTTAATTTAATTGATGATTGTAAAGTCAATTACAAGGTAAAAGTATCGTATATTTTACTTATTTCATAATTTTTTATTTATTATTATTTTTAAGTCCTTAATTTTATTGTAAGTATATTCATTCGTTATCGTTATTGTTTTTTAATATTAACACTAAAGATTAATTTATTAATGTTTATCGTTAAAAAATTCCTATTTTATAAATATATGAATTATCTTTATAAATTATACACAATGTATTTATCCGTTTTTAATTTTTATGGTCTATATAAAAAATATGTTTCGTTAGATAATCCTTATAAAATATAATTAACCATTTATTGATTACAGAAGATTTCTTCTTTTCTAATAATTATTATAATAGAGAAAAGTTAACAACGGGTGGCACAGTAGCAGGAAAAGTTCAATTTCATATAGAAATCGACTACGGAAAGATTTAAAAATTTTAACGATTCGGTGTAATTATTAATTATTAGGTATCCTTATCTAGATTTTACAACTTTTTAAGATAGAATTTTATTTTAAATGTAATTATTTCATTTAAAAAAATTCGTATTATCATACATCTAGTAAAATATAACATCACCAAATATTATAATGTAAATATTTAAAAAAAAAAAAAATAAATATTATAATAATAACTATAACTACTTTATATTTTTTCTCAATTACTCAATATTTTTATTATCTAGACTTAATTTTTGTAAATATCAAATATTTTAATTTAAATTAATTTTTCGTCATAATTTTCTAAAAAAAAATCTAGATACTTAATTATCATTCTTATAAAATAGACTTCTTATTATTGTAAATATTATCAAAATGTCTCGTGCAAGAAAACAATGAAATGCAATTCATACAACTTTATAAATTATTTACTATACAATTTTTTATTTTTATTAAATTCATCTTATTCAAAGTATCAACTTTTTATTATTTGATCTTATAACATTGTGTAAACTTAATTTAAAACTTCAACACGGTCACAATTTCTTTAAAACTTATTTTTTATATTTTATAAAAATTATGGTGTTATGTTTATTTTCTATGTTGTTGTTGATGTATAAAATCTATATTATAGTTTATTGCATTTTCCAAAGTTTCAATAGGTACCTAGTTATTTGTTTTTACCATTTTTTATCATAAATCGTGTCTGTTTTTAATTCTGGGGTAAATTATTGTGAACATTTCTAACTTTGTTAAATTAAGTTCATTGGAACAAGTTCAAATTCAAGTTTAAGGTTAATATAGTAATTACTTAAGAAGACGCATTACATTACCTTAATGCAAAGATTTGTTGTCTCTGTCTTATATTATATATATATATATATATAAAATGATAAAAATATACTTAACGGATTTCAGTTCATTTATTATTAATCTTAGAGGAAATTTGCTCGTTATCAAATTTCTCTAAGAGAACATAACCCAAGCGTACAGTTTTCCTTATATTTTAATTTTTAAACAAGTTATACGAGTAAATATTTTTAAAAGTAATGTTTTATTATATTATAACTTGTTAGAAATATAAAATATAAAAAAAAATTGAAAGTACGAGCACATAATATATAATATAGTATGATTCCCCCATAAATTTGTTCTAATTTTAATTATATAAATTAACTATATATATTAAAACTCTAATAAGTAGATTTTCAAGTTAAGTTTATGTTCTAAATTAAAATTTGTGAAAATACAATTAACACGTTTATGTGTGTCAAATTATTCTATGGCGGTATCTATACTTAAATAAAGATATTATTAGTTATTTACAATTTTAAAGTAATTATTTATACATCTTAAGTCAACAAGAAAAACTAACAGTCAATTAAGATATGATTTTACGCGGATAATGGTTACGATTAATTGTATTTCATTAATTTTTTTTTTTTTTATTATATAATATTGTCGTACGAGCGGCTATACGTTGACGGTTGAGACTTGAGAGTAACCGCGATCAAACAACACAACTTGGCTCTTATATTATTATTAATTACACGCGTATTATTTGTACATAATAAAAAAAAAATTTTCCAATATTGTTTACACGTGTTATTATATTAATATTATAATAATAAATGGCGTTCGATACGCACTACGAAAACGAAAATTCGGGAAAGTCACATATTATTATTATTATTATTATTATTATTATTATTATTATTATTATTATTTAACGCGTCATTATATATTATAATGTGTTATGAATATATTATAATGTAAGCACAGGGTCACGCGAATAATTTTATGTTACAAAATATCGGAGATTTCATAAAAATCAAATTCAAACCCTATTGTCACACGTATTATTCGAATTACACAGCCCCCCATGTACCATACGTACGTTCGTCGATTGTCATAATATAATTATATTATTATTAACACAATAAAATACAAGTTGTGCGGACACTGCAATTTGCACGTCGATCTTATAAATTAACACAAATAAACGGATATTATTTTGTTTACAAATCTGAAGTCGATTTAACAATCAAACGTCATTTATCATTGCGAATTATATCATTTATAATAGTGATGGTCGCAAATTTTCGACTACTATTGTAGAAAAAAAATTTTAAATAAAAAATTTAAATAAAACTTAATTTAAAAAAGCGATTAATAAGATTGTTCGATATTCAATTTTTTTTTTTTTTTTAATAAAATGTTTTATCGAAATAATAGAATTGTAATCGTATTATCCGCGAAAGTACGTTATTCAATCCGTTTCCTATAAACATTTTCAACAAGTAAACCACAATAAGGGTGTATTGTTCACAAAAGTACGAGACCGTTTCATTTGAAAATCAATTGCAAACACGAAATATCGTGAAAAAATTGTTGTGAAGAAGTTAAAAAAAAAAAAAGAAAAAACAGCGTTTCTTTTAGTTTACCGCTTGCAGAATCAGCTGTGCGCGAAGACGCATAATCATACGAGTACTCGTATATATTGTTGTTCGCCGTTCGGATCCGCGCCGTCTTCGACCCAGATAGCACGCGCACTATCGGTATAATTTCTAGGTTACACGCGGGAGACGATGTATAATATATTACCTCGGCGTGTAACCAGGTAACCGGGTGTATGGTTACTACTGTGATTTATAATAGAGCTGAGGATGTATATTTTTTTTCGGACGTAAGTATGTGTGTGTTTGTGTGTGTGGTAATCGATTCACCATAACTAATTGCGGATCTGGACGGGAAATCGGTCAGACCTATGCTTATTATGTACAATATTATAATATTATAAATTATAATACATATTGCAAATAATTGAAAAGTAACGTGTACATATAATACAAAACAAAGACATTATAAATCGACGTATGTTTAGGCAGGCACGGATTGTTGGCTATGGAAAATTGACCCAAACCGATGACGTTTTTTCGATTATTACAATAATAATTTCGCTTCCGTTGAAAATCGATCTCGCGTCTCATTATGTGCATAATAATCACCGGTTATAATAATATCACATTATCGTGTGATTATAATGAGTTTTCGGTTATGGAATTAAACACAATATTATTGTTACTATTATAATATGAATATAATAATCGTCGTTATTGAAATAGTAAATATTAATTCGAATTCGCATGTTGAAAACTGAAAACATATTTGCGAATAGCGATGAGAAAAAAAATTGACACGACTTTATTAGTTGTACATTATTTGTTGTTTAGCACTGATGATGAAGACTTTGTCTTTGAAATGCGTATTTGTTAAAATAAAAACAAATTTTTTTGTAGAAATTGGGTTTCTTTATTTTTAATTAAAAATAATAAATTCTACAATACCAAAATTTTAGTTGTACGTTATTTATTATTTTATAATATTACGCGTTATTTTTCGTTGCAATGCTTCTTTTTTTTTTTTTTTTTAGACATTGAAAAACGTTAATAATAAAAAAAATATTATCGTATTTTCATTCACATTTCATCACGTATCTAATTAGACCAAGTTGGAAAATGAAAAACCTGTCAAAAATAATTGCCGATAATTAATAATATTATTTATTTTCCTCCGGAGTTACGTCCGGCACTCGTCACACATAGAGGAAAAATAATATTCGACTCGTCCTATTATTTAATGAAAACTCTAATAATCGTTTTATCACCCGCATACCCGAACGTGTCGTATGTGAGATTTTATCACTTTTTTACTTGGTACATTTCTTTTGCTTTCCAAACAATAAATTATTGCAATAATTAACATTTCAGTACATAGGTATATTATTGGTGGAATATAATCATCTATTGTCGGACTTTTAAAGAACATTTTTATAACGCGTTCAGAATATTACACGTATTCGAATAAATGTATAAAAATAAATTGAATTTGAACATATTATGTACCTATTGGAATAGAATAAAATAAATACATTTTAAAACAATACCTAAACTACGAATTAATTGCAAAACCAAAATGATAAAGTTATTTGAATACTATACCAATTTAGGCATTTTTAATAATATAAAATAAAAAATAAATATTTAATACAGTGAAAAGAAAAATTTGAAATGTAAAATAGTATTTTAAAACCGAGTAAATTTACTATTAATAATTACAATAATATTATTCAAAATAGGTACATTGTACATATTGAAATAAAATTGAAAAAAATATTATATTCAAAATAGTACCTATTCGATTATTCGAGAATACAAAGAAAGTACCTATTTCGAGATACTTACCGAATGTTTTACAAGCCTGTCTATTGTCCGCCTATAATGTAACACGATAATGCTTGCGAAAATATTATCATATATTATAGGTGTATGTTCATTTTTCATTGTAGAAAACACAATGAAAAACACACGAGTAACATAATATATTATTGTTCAAAAAAAAATAAATAAATAAAAATTCAACATAATACTCTGTTGATACGATTTTTATAAACTAAAATGTAATTTAATACATATAATAATGATATAAGTATTCGAATATTATAATATAAGTATTACAAGTTGAAAACTGGAAGTCGTAAAGAGTAAATTTCATAAAATAAAATCGTGGGCGATTTTGAACAAAACAATTTTGAGTTAAAATATTCATTTTGAATAAAATCCGAATGTAAATCAAATTTAAAAAGGTATTATTATTTAAATTTCTTCGATTTCTGTGTCAACATCGCATTTTATTAAAACCCGAATCATTAATGGGTTTAAAAATTAAAAAAAATAACTTCCATAACATTGTTTGTAGAATTGTAGCAGTTTAAACTTTCACCATACCACGGTGTAGTTTAATACCTTAATTATTACTATAACAGTCGTAAAATAAATGTATCGCATTAACGTATACGAAGAACGAACGTAAAAGTACCTAGCTACATATAAAATAATAATTAAATATTGCGTAACTATTATAAATAATTATGAAGTTGATGCATTCGTTGTACACAATTAATTGGTTAATTCTCACGAAACGAAAAAATATTTTATTATAAATTGCGATTATAATAAAATACAGTCGTTAAAATTGTAATTGAACGATCGTTATTTTTTTAAGGTAGGAGGCATACAATTGTTTATTTCGGCTGTGACGAGCGGTTATTATTAATAGTAATAAAAAAAAAAAAAAAACATAAATCAACAAGTTAAGTTTTAAAAATCGCCGCAGTTTTCTTCGAATTTATGAAAAGTATAATATATTACAATGGATTTAAATCCTGATTTTAGGGGTTGAAATCATAATATTTGTGTTCTCTGAACGTAATATTCCGCATACACGATGACATTAATTCGTCGACAAACGTACCCAGAATCACTTCAAATGTATAACAATATATTATAATATTAATTCGTTTATGACATGACAACGTAAAGATTTCACGTTAAACGTGCGTATATTAGGTATTAAAATATTATACGCGAATGCGCCTTTAATTCGACGAACAATAATTTAATGTTAAACGAGTTAAGTAATAATAATAATTATTATTATTATTCGTCCATAACGATAATATTATTATAATAGCGTGGGTCGCGTTCACAACATTCGTTTACTGTGTGATTTTAGCAACGATATATTAACGAAGAAAATTCAAAATTCACATGTCCCGGAACTTTTGTCAACAGCGAACGTTATAAGTTATAATAATATTATTTTGTTATGCTCGTAATATGTTTTATCACCGCGGAAACAACCGTGATGACAGATAACACGATATTTCAGCACGTCGTCGTTTGGTCGTCACGCATGCTCGGTCACGTACATTTTAAGTATTTTTTAGTATTTTTTAGTATTTTTTTTAGTATTTTTTTAGTATTTTTTAGTATTTGTTTTTAGTATTTTTAGTATTTTCTTTTTTTTTCCACGATACGAGGTCCGAAGATTAACCGAGGGGTCGTATATATAAACTCGTATTGTTTGAGAACCCGCGAATCGTGCGATACGGACACGACCGTGATATTTTAATAGTAGTATAATGATATATTATTTATTTTTAGAGTGCGAAAGTTGTACTCGCATCGGAGAAAAAAATATAACCTCAAAAAAAGGATAGTATATAAAAACTTTCCACCGGAACCGATATCGTCATGACGATACGACGTTTGAAACGCATATAATATTATATTATTTATTATATGCGATGGTTATTCGATTCGTTATCGCCTTTTAGGAATAAAACAAAACGGAATTTCGTACATATTATTCAAAGTTCGATCCGCGTTTAAATTCGAGCTGAGAATAAAAACGATTACTCGTAGATATATGAAAAAAATATCGCTCGTAAAACGTTATTACGTTTAAAAGGTGTATACAATCGAAAAATTACGTTTTTATATTTCAAATGCTGAAACCTTGTGATTTTGTGTGGTTAGGCATTTACGATAAACGAACGGTGATGTGTGACATATCATAATGTTAAATATTTTACGATTTACGGGAAAAACAAACAAGACGGAAGTAGAAAATAACGTCAATTTATTATTCTTCTATGCGGATTTTGACGTAACGACCGGTGCACGAACGACTTCCCACCGTATATTTTTGACGTTTAGGAAACAATGATACATCTAATCATAATAATAATAATAATATGTGCAAACGACAGTCGAGCTACGCGAATTTTCCGATCGATTGCGGACAATATTAACGGGTATAGAACTCGGGAAATACGGTTTATTAGATTGACATTTTTGCGTGACTCGTCCACATTCGTTTGTACGTGTATATGAAAAATGTAACACTCGAAAAAAAAAAAAAGTAAAAAACGGTCTTTGCGATTTAAGTACAACAAAAATTTAGTCGAAATTTAGAGCATTAGAAAGACAAATGTTTAAAACGATCGTATATTCTATAAAATGAGATTATTATTTGTAATAATATGTCATTCTTGTACATCTCTGGTACATACATATCGGACTTGTAACGAATAAATGGCTCGTAATATTGTGTTTGAAAATTCAGAAACTATCTTCAGTAACGCGATAAGCACATTTCAAGATTTTCAGATTTTCAGTAGAAATTTTCGGATTTAAAAAAAAAAATAAAAAAATATTCTAGAAAAATGACGTAATATTTTTTCCGGTTTATCGAATTTGTCGTTTGCGAGGTTAGGTAAATATATAATAATTAGTTCGTACCTATGACATAATATATTATATCAAAATATATTTCAATTGGATTTTTTTTTTTTTTTTTTAATTTCACGACTAATCCAATATTGTTATACGAGTGACGTGTGTTATTCGTCAATGAAAATTAGACGTGTGTAAATAATATACGCATTGTGTTTAATTCGAAACGTTATCCGGGTGAAAGCGAAGACGCAGGACGATACGACGACAAATCGGGTATTTCGAGCGTGTTTCAGACGGATTTTCTTGATGGATTATTTTTTTTTTTCAGTCGACGACGTTCCGAATCGGTCACACGTATAGGTACAACAGTGTGGCAGCAGAGTTGTGTAACGTGTCGGTATAAAAATTTTTTTTTTTCGATTTACCCAAGTAGATGGAATTATATACGTTTATTTTATACCCAGGTATGCGAAAAACAACTGAAAAATTTGAAATACGCGTGACAAAAATACGACCGCGATTGATATACCTACGTCAGCACCCGAAAAACACATTCAAACATTGCGCATATACCACATAACCGATTACCCGGTGTATCGTGTAATATTATTATTATTATTTTAATGGTTTATATGACAGGACGAAATTGGGTTGCGCAATATTTGCGAAATACAATATCAACGTATATAATGGGGAGAAAATGAAAATATCGATAAAATCGTTATTATATTATATGCGATGATGCTTGGTCGTTGTCGTCGATTTCAAATTATTATATAAGTACAATACCTATATTATAATGTACATCAACTAGCACGAGACAATATAACACGGGTATTATTACAATAATTTATATAGAAAATAATAATAATAAAGTATACATACGTCATAAATTTATAATGAGACTATTGTTACGTCTTACGTTCGAAATAGAATATATTTTTAATATAATTATGTACGATAAATAATAAATTACGAGTTCGGTTGGTCGTGAGATTTCCCGTGCACATAAACTCGACTATCGCAAGCACGATATTTTTTTATTATCGTGTTTGAGCACACTGACGTAGCGAGTATATTAAAAGCTGTAATAATATTATTATAATATTGTTTTCGGAATAACAAAGGATACCATGCCATTATTGTTATTATATTGTATACTCGGTAGTCGATGTCTGTACACGCTCTTACGCACTTATTGTAATTTATCGTACATATGGCGCCGAGATTTTAAAGTGATACACAATATATACAGAGCGTGTGCGTTACGCGATATTATATTGATTATTATCACACAAATAGTCGATGAGTTCGAGGTTTTTTTTTTTTCATCGAAGGCACAGAGAAATTTAATTTGTGACGCAAAATTCTAGGCTTACGTTTTATGTAATATAGCGTATTGTTATTTTCGTGATAACCAGATCGTTCAGTCTGACCCAATTAGATATTTTTTCATATATATTATAATTTTAGGCGTCAAAATCAAAATTTCAATATCCAAATTCAATACACTGTTCAAAGAATAATAAATATTATGATACATAAGTCTCCTATACTATATTATAATAATAATTTTCGTATTGGTCAAACAGATACCTATTACGGACGAATTTATAAAATATCGTTTCGATACAAAAGAAAACGAACAAAAATAAAATATTATAATCATTAAAAATTAATTTTTAAAACGTTTCATAATATACGTAGACGCGTGTTGTAACTGAGAGTTAACAGAGAGTAGAAAAAAAATAATTATATTATTATCTAAAGAACTGGAAAAATTATCAAAATAAATTTTACACGATGATTGAGAGTAAAATGACTGCCACCATGTATATGTAATGTAGGGGAAAAAATGAGATATAACTTCAATATACGCCGAGAACGGATTTAAGATCAGTCTGTATAATAATTTACGAACGTCGGGACAGAACTCATGTATGGGAACGTGATTAAATAACGTCATCCGTGAACATAATAATATATAGTGTAAATTTTATTGAAAACGACCCCCCAACGAAAAAATAAAATCCATTTATAATAAATAATAGATATAAACATGATAAACGAGCAATTATAAAATACGAACATTTTTACGATAAGAATTTATTTTGTTTGGCGCATTTACGTTTGTTTTACGTTCAAATTGCAAACAACAGTAATAATAATAATAATTAGCAAATGTGAACTCGTGGTCTTGTGTGATGTTGGATATGAAAACAAATTTTGATTCCGGCGGAAAGCAAATTTTAAGTTTTCATTATAATATCTTATAGGGTGATAATTTACTATTGCGTCGTTTGGAGTCGTTTCGGAATCTAACAATTTTTAAACGTGTATAAAGCTTACATTTTATCAGTTTAATATGATTTGTTAGTTTTTAAATAATTTTTTAGTGTTTCGGAGAGAAAATATTTTACTCGTTTGGCGTCAACACAATAATAATAATAATAATAATAATAATAATAATAATAATAATAATAATAATAATAATAATAATAATAATA
>JAIUCT010000032.1:232270-265164 GCA_021307375.1 Tetraneura akinire
TAATAATAATAATAATAATAATAATAATAATAATAATAATAATAATATTATAGATAAATATGATAATTGATAATGTTCTGTTACATTTCAAATATCGCATAATATAATAATCGATAATAGACTCGAAATGACTTAAATTATACATTATATTATTCACGTAATAGTTTATAATAATACTGAAAAAAACATATTATATAATATTTTTTATACCTATCTATACGCGTATGTTACGCGACATCGTATTTTTAACACGGACTGTATACAATAAGTCAATAATCATGCAAACATCGAAAACGTTCATTTTGATAATGGAGAAATATTTTAGAGTTTCACGTTAGGTAGTATTTTTATTTGAAATAATAATAAAAAAAAAAATATTCGAAGTTAAACAATTTGACTGAAATAATTAGACTAAACTATGCTCGTACGATATAAATTTCGTCACTTTAAATAATTTTTAATAATAATAATACCTACCTGTTGTATACGCGAAACGATGAAAATTGATTTAAATGCATTTATTATCATTTATTAATATTATTATTATCTCATATTAAATAAATATACATTCCAACTTATTGTTTTCCGCGTCGGGCACAATTATTGAAATGATTTGTTAGGTTCTCAATCATAACATTGAATTTTCAACTTTCACATAATATTATTATAAACACTTGTCGTAAAATAATCGAATTATCAATATTAAATGGGTTTTGTTGGTTCTGTTGATTACTGCTCTGTATACGGCATACATACAATAATAATATTGTTATGTCGATAAGTTTAAATCACAAGAATTCGACGAGGCAGAAATAATCTATTCAATGTCAGTGGGAAAAAAAACGTTCTATTTTCTTCGGCTAGATCACGTAATTGCTTTTCGCTTCGCATTACTGAATCCTAATTTATTTACACTCACTCACGTCACATCACCTTTAACTCCGTTGTATGTCGCTCATTTGAGACGTTTTCTGATATAGTTTTTTTTTTTAGTCGCTATTAATCATTTTTAATTTTAACATTTCTCAACGTTTTTCATTTTCTACGATTTTTTTTCATTATTTATTAATTTTCACGTTATATTATGAGTATGACGTTACTACGTTAAGAAAATGGATACTTATTATAATTTTTTATTTTTTAAAGAATAGATTTAAAATGTGCACTTACACACATATTTTATAATAGTTGAATTACATTCACACGTATGATGTTAAAGAAATTAATTTTTATTATTTTGTAGTATTTCTCTTTAATATTGTAAGTACGTGTAATGTTCGAAATTTTTATTTAAATATCAGTTAAATAAAATATACTAGTGTGATTATGAATACGTAAATTCAAACGAGTTTTACAAAATTGTTTAATACACTCGTATTGTTTTATCGAAATTGAAAATTCAATACATTATAATATTATATACTTTAGTTTCTACTCGCATAATACAATAATTTTAATAACATTATGCAATTATTATGTTATAAGGTTGCCAATTTTTTCCGATCGACAATCACTTCAGATTTGTCAGGTTATCGGAAACCACACCGGTCGGTGCAGAAGTGATGCAGATTGAGGTCCACCCGAGGAGGAACCTCAGTTTGCAACCAATAGATAATGTAAATATTTCAATTGATAATCTAATTAATATTATAATAGGTATAGCTTTAAACGATAACGATTTTTTGCATACATAGCATGACGATGTGGCATTTTTTAAATTCCGCACAATTAATCGAACAACGATTTCATTGAGGTTAGCTCGCTCATTAGATGATTTAGTTGACCGACCAAATCCAGTTGAATTACTTAAAGTGAAATTAATGTGTGGCGTGGAAGACGTTTCGGTTAGTATTAATCTAATTTATATTTTTTTTATCATTTTAGAACGTGATAACACAAACTTAACAATGTATTTCACTGTTTAAAAATTAAATTAGTCATTTATATTTCATAAAAATTATCCACAATATATTTTATTATTATTATTATATTTTTTTTTTTGAGAGAGAGATAAAAATGTTCTTCAATAAATATTATTATTTACTTTAGTTTGGCTCGTCAATCGTCATTACCGTGTATGTAGATGACGTGAATGATAATAGTCCATATTTTATTAATACACCTTATGCTACTGAAATTTCCGAATCTACACCTGTTGGTAAGTATATACCGAAATAATATTATAAATAGCATTTTTTTTTCTACATTTTTATTTACGTTTAAAATTTCCATCAAAAGGGACAACTGTTGTAAAGGGAATAAAAGCTATGGACGCTGACAAACCAGCTACGCCGAACTCAAATATACGCTACTTGATTGCTGCTTCCAAGTCACAGGCCAAATATTCGTTGGTAATGGAAGAACATGGTTCTGCAGCTATAGTGCTTAAAGAACCGCTCAACTTCGATGGCGGAGACGAAAGATTCTTGTTGGAAGTATACGCTAAAGACGATGGATCTCCGTCCAGAAATGCCAGTACGATTGTTGACGTGAGAGTGAAACGAGACGAGTCTAGAGTATTAAAATTTACCAGTGATGTTTACCATAGTCAATTTAAAGAGCATTTTCCAATTTCGGTATGGTCTTATAGTTTATTTACATTTTATGAGAAATAATATAAAATATCTATTTAAAAGAAATGAAAATGTCGTATTCATCATAATATTATTTTAGTAGTATAAGTAGAGAAGAAGTCAAGTTATTCTTTTTATGATAGAGATGAGGACGCTAAGATGATGAATAAAATTACATTAAGAATAGATTTTATTTGAATAAATATATTCAAATAGCTTGGATATATATTTTAAAGGGAATAGAAATGACAAATATAGCATAATTAGATAAAATAGAAATAATATTTTATAATATACTTTATAAAATAAAATTAGTTGGAAATGGAGACAAAAAAAATTTAATTACATGTAATTAAAAAGGATAGAAAGATAATTAGCGTAAATCAAAAAATCTAGTTAATTAAATTAGATATAGATCTTGTTTAATTCCAAAAAATCTAAGGAAATTAAGAATAATATTATAATTTATTAATTTTTTTTAAAAATATTTATAAATTCACAGGGCAAACGTATTGTTCAAGAGATACCATTCATACCTCCAATTAACGCATATTATGAAAACGATGCGCTGAATGCCACTATTAGATATTCGTTGACGTCTGATTTTGATGATGATATATTTCACGTGGACCCAATGACCGGAAGGATATATCTCGATAAAGAAATCGATGTCGATACATTACCATCAAATATATTTTTACTTAAAGTAAGAATATTAAAAATCGTTTTATATTTTATATAAGTTTTTGCTATGTTGTATAATAAATTTCGAATCTGATATAAATTGGATTTTAGATGCAAGCAATTGATATGAATAATCCTTCTAAAAAGTCATTCGCCGAAGTAGAAATCGAAGCGATTGACGTTAATGATAATCAACCAAAATTCGAAGTTGATTCATATAATATTAGTGTTTATGAGAACATTCCGAACGGCTACAATGTGTTGAGGGTAGTCGCGACGGACTTAGATCAAGGAGATAATGGAGAATTCGTCTATCATCTAGTGGATCCCAGCCAAGCTTTTACTATTGATGGTAAAACTGGTTGGATAACGGTTCGAAATCAAACAAAATTGGATCGTGAACAAAAATCAAGCTTTTCGTTGCGAGTCTATGCTAGGGAAAAAGTTCCTTTGGTCATGCAACAAAAGGAAACAGGGTTAATATTGAATATTGTTCTAAGATAAAACTTACCTGAAATAAAATGTCCTCATTAAAAATAAAAAAAATAATATTTTCTAATATTTTTATATGATGTTAAGTAATGTGCAAGTATACTTCAATAAAATTTTCAGATCTTAATGCCCAAAATTGCCAATTTTATCAAACATTATATACATAAAAACGAGAATTTTACGAAATATTCAAAGTCTTATATTTTATAGAAAAATTAACGTAAAGATTCCAAAATTTTATCACATATATATATATATTGCCTATGTGAATACCCGATAAAATTTTCAAGTCTTTAACTTTAAAATTGTTTGAGTTCTCGTGAATATTGAAATCGAATTCGTCGAAATTTCAGTTTTCGTGAAAAATGCCGTTTCTTCGTCGTTTTTTCTATCGCATAAGGTCAATTTTGAGAAATTCGAAAAATGACCTGATTAAAGTACCAACTATATCTACTTTATAACCGGTTACATATGCTTTTCGTGAAAATCTGAGCATTATTTCGAGTATTAAAAGTGTTTTCAGACATAAAAAAAAATCACATATCATTGAAAACAAATACATTTTTCGCTTCACTCAGAATCTAAAATTACGATTACACTTTTATTGTTATAAAATTATATAATTACTTTTTATTATACAAATTTATAAAAGCATATAATCGTGTAAAAGAAATTTCATTATTTCTTTAAATGATTTATCGTGTTTTGAGATATTTTTATTGAAACTCTAAGCAAAGTTAACTATTTAAAATCATTTTTGGTTAAATATAATTCATAAATGCATTTTCAGAGATGCGTTTGTCAGTATTGAAATAATGTTACTAGACGTTAACGATAACGGTCCAACATTTCTGCCAAACAACCAGTACGCGTTTAAAGCAAAAGTTAACGATAAAATAGGATCTACGATTGGAAAGGTATATCTTTCATTTTATATTTGTACTTATTTTTTGTTTTATAGAATTTTTTGTTTTATTTTATCAAATATAAGAAGGATTTTGTGTTTATGTTTGTGTACGATTACCTTTCCCGTTATTTGATACTATGTGCGATATATTTGAATAAAATGTCCGTCTTGTATTCAGGTTGCAGCTGTTGATCCGGACGAAGGAGATAACGGACGGGTGATGTATAAGATTTCGTATTCACCGAATAACGAATCGGAAATATTTTCCATCAATCCTGATACCGGTGAAGTGTTTGCCAACGAAACGCCTTTAATCCTAGGAAAACACACGTTAATCGTCAATGCTTCTGATCAAGCGATTGACCCAAAGGAAATGAAATATTCTTTAGCCGTAGTTACTATTACGGTTGTCTCTGAAGGTATAATAATAATATAATAATATTAGTTATTTTATAAAATTTTAAACCATTATCTTAATGTTAAACTATAAATAATATTATTTTTTCAACGGTTATCATCGAATGTTTGCAGAAATAATTAATCCAGATTTCGTAAACGCGCCGTACGAATTTTGGGTTGGAAGTGATGTACCGGTCGGCACAAGCGTAGGACAAGTAAGGATAATTTCCGAGAATCCCAACATCGATTATGATTTACTTCATACGTACAGAGAAGGAGGTAATATTATTTCTAAAACGTGAATCTTTATAGAACCATCTCTTGTACATTATATTAATCGTCTTTAATTTATAGTGCCGTTTGCTGTAGAAGAAAAAACTGGTACTATATCTGTTGTTGAAGTAATTGCAAATTTTGAACGTACCGATTATGAATTTGAAGCAGTGGCAACTGATAATCGAAATTTGATTATCTCGACGAACGTTACTATCCACATAGTTTATTCGGATTCTAGTCAAACGTTGACAAAGTAATGAATTGTTTAATTTGATTTTATGTATTGTAATTTATAAAATATTTAAATAAAATATAACCTAAATCCACAAAAATTTAATTTAATTTAAGCAAATACGTATTTCGATAACAATGTTACTATATTGATTTTATTTATCTGTACTCAACAATAAAATATAAAAAATATTAATATAACCACGTACTATAATCCCCTGATTTTTATTCCAATTTACAGAACGGTGGATCCTATAAGCCTGGTGTTTCGAGTACGAGAAAATCTTCCAAGTGTTGCCATTGGAAGACTTTGGAATATTGATTTCTCCAATTCGTCAACCATGTCAAAGCCTAATTTTATAGTAGCTGACCCGGATGATGGAGAGCTATTCACTGTTTCCGAAGATGGCGTTTTATACACAAAGTCTGGATTGGACAGAGAAACTAAAGACAGTTATAAGTTAACTGTCATTGCGGATAGGAAAACTAAGACTGGTATTCACCATGCGACTATATTTCAAATACGCATTTTAGTCGACGATGAAAATGATAACGCACCTGAATTTCAAAAAAGCTACTACGAAGGGTCTGTGTTGGAAAATTGTCACATCGGTACATCTGTTGACTTAAATGCACCTATTAGAACCATAGACCGAGATTTGGGTTCCAACTCTGTTTTTGCACTAACTTTAAAAGGAGAAGGTAAGAATGTTCATTAATAATTTGTATTTCTTTGATGAGTCATAAAACATAATCATTATTTCTGGTAAAATTTAATTATTAAACAGTAATATCCCCAAAAATACTTAAATCCACAAGCAATTTATTTTTATTATATAAAAAAAGTATATTGGCAACATCACCAATGCACATTTATTATACGTATTATATCTAATAAAAGTAAATTTTTTGTGTATTTGGATATTTTTTAGTTATTATTATAATATTATTCAAAAGTGCTCATCATATAAATTAATATATAATAATATTAATGTTATTATAAGATGATATATGTATATATATATTATATATCACATGAAACAAATAAATATCAATTTTTAAATTTTTATTGATTATAAAATAAATAATTTTATTTTACAATTAATTGATTATATTTAAATGTATAATACGAGTATTTACAATAATGGTAAAATATTATCCAAAATATTTTTTTGTTTAATAAATTTATAATCTTAATAGGTACTAAAATATTTAATTTTAATTGCAGGTAGCGAAATATTTACAATCGACAAAGAATCAGGAAATATTATTGTTTCAAAACCTATAATTGACCGAGAAGTAAAAGATAAGTATAATCTTAAGATCATAGCAACAGACCGGGGAAATTTATCGTCTGAATCTTCTTTAACAATACACGTGATCGATCTTAACGACAACATTCCAGTTTTTAAACATGTAACTGTATACTCGAAAGATAAGGTCAGAGCATCCGCTAGTATCAAATCAAATGTATCGGTAACTTTGGGCGATCATTCAATACCTCATCGATTGGATAATGCAACTACATCTGTTGTTATTTGGCTTCCTGAAACGATACCGTCTGGGACACCAATACTTTCAGTGCAAGCTGTTGACATTGATACCGATAAGTCGATGATTACGTACAAATTAGCTAAAAGCGTCATGGAGTTTGCTATTCATCCAGTTTCAGGACAGCTGTCAGTAGTAGGCCAATTGAAAATTGGTGAACAAGAACTAAACATTACGGCAGAAGATGATGGTGGTCTTACGTCTTGGATATTAATAGTTGTGTTCGTCGAAGAAGACATTTTATTTGAGAAGAAGTAATAGTGTAGTTGTTTATTATTTTATTTTTCGCTTATATATTATAATATAATTTTTTTTCTCATCAGGTTGTACGAATTTTGGGTACCTGAAGGTACATATAAACAACATGAAATCGGTTGCATTGTAACGGAAGAAACCTCGGTCATATATTCATTGCCTAAAAAGAGTTATCGAAATCCTACATTCACAGTGTCTGATAGCGGATGTCTACTGGTATCCGGAGATTTGGATAGAGAAACTAGAGAATCGTTTGATCTTCGGTTGACGGGCAAAAGAATATCTGGCGGTGCTCCGTCTACGGTTGACATTGTTGTAAAACTTTTAGACGTCAACGATAACGCACCGCAGTTCCGAAATCATCATAGAGTACGGAAATTGCCCGCTGGTGAAATTGGACTGAAAGGGTTTGAAGGAGAACTTACCATTCCGGTTTATGAGGCGACCTTAGCAGAGGCTGGTGCAGTAGGTACTATGATTACACGAATCGTTGCCGAAGACCCGGATGGTCTGGAAGATGGACATTCTGAAGTCAGATACAGTCTTTTTGGTGATGGTAATGAGTTATTTGACATCGACCCAATAACCGGAGTGGTAACGTCGAAAGTCCCGCTTCTGGGAGGTATTTACAATGTCACAATAGTTGCATCGGACTCTGGGTTTTCAAGAAAAGACAATGCAGCGTTATTGATCGTTAGTGTTGCTGATAAAAACTCAGCAGTTGAAGAACCACTGCTTGAACTTCGTTATTTCGAGGTGGAAGTAGAAGAAAACTGTTTAGTGCCATTAGAAATTCTCAAACTTAATATATCGTCACGTTTTCGACGATTTGCTTCGTCCGTTATTTTTTCAATAATTCCTTCAGAGAACAGCGAAAGTTTCGAGTAAATCAATGAATTAATTATTATTTTGAAAAATAATATTTTTTAAATTTATTTTTGCATTTTCAGAATCGATTCGAAGAACGGTAATGTTTATCTCATCGATAGCCCCGATCGGGAAGTTACTCCTACACTCACTGTAATGGTCCGTGTTGAAATAACAGGTAGAAAAGGGAAATCTACTTATACAGTTCATCCAATTGCACACGACATAGGTAATAATTATAATTAATTACATTATTTAATTTTATTCACTACCCATTTAAATATAATATTATGCTTAATTTGTTTAGCTCTTAATGAAGCTCGAATCGTTCTTAAGATAATTGATCAAAATGATAATTCTCCTAAATTTGTTAACGAGAGTATGCCAGTAATCACTGCAGTGTCTCCGTTGACAGGTTATGGCACTCCAGTAGCAACAGTCCAAGTAATTTTTTTTTTTTATAATAATATTGAATTAAATAAAAAAAAAAAGTTATTGATCAAAATGTTTATTTCTAATATATTTTTTTTAAAACTAAATAATTTAATTTCAGGCTATAGACCCAGATCATGACATTAATTCAAAAATAAAATATGCAATAGTTGGAGATCCTATTGAAAAACGATACTTTAATGTTGACGAACACACGGGTCTAATACGTACAATCGGAGGGTTTAATAAACTCATGAATAATACAGTTTTTGGCTTTGATATACGAGCCACCGATAAAGCCGGTGCACCTGATGGGAGATCGGCAATTACAAACGTTTTTGTAAGTTTCTCATTTTAAATATTTAAATACTTTACAAAATTAAAATATGAATGTCATATTTCATGTTAAAGGTGTACATTTTGGACGATAAAAAAATAATTACGTTGGCATTAGGAAAACAGCCATCAATTGTTGAAAAATATACTGATCTCGTAACAAGTGCAATGGCAAATATTACTGGATGTACGGTGAAAATATGGAAAATGGATTCAAATATAAATAACATGTAATTAATATTATGATATAACTAATAAGTATACTTTATTTTTACGAACATTTTAGTTTAAATTAAAATTTTATATGCGAATATTAAATATTATCATATTTAGTTATGAATATAACATTATTTAATTAGGTTCAAAAATATAGTGTCATATTATATCACGTAACAATTACACGTATTATAGAAATACAAATTTAATTATTTTTTTTTCTAATCGTACTCAATTCTAGTCTACAAAACGTCGTACTTTGATTTGGTATGTAGACACCTAAATTAATTTTATTTCATATTTGTAGGACTGATATTCAACTTTATGCAGTCGATCCTATCACAAACGCATTGGCGGACAGCGACTTATTAATGAAGTATGTATCATAATCGTGTTGTGACATCGTAATACCGAGCTTTTCGGGCTCAAAACTCCAGTTAATATAATTATAAATAATAATATAAATTTCTCAGTATAATGTTGGATCATCAAGATGAAATTCATCACGAACTTAAGCCGCTGCAGTTCATTGGGTTCTCTCGAATACCGAAAAGTCACAATGACGTGGTCGTGGAAAACTCGATGAGTCTTTACACAACATTTGAGCTGCTGACGGTGTTGTTCGGGTTTATTATATTCATGGGAGCGATCACTGGCGTGGCTTGTGTGTGTGCGGGACGCAAAAGGTTAGGTTATCTCTTAAAATCAAGAAAATCGCGATTCAAAAATTTTATAACATTTTTGTGTTTTTCGGTCACAGGGACAAGACAAAAGCGATTAATTCGTACGGTTTTTACGACGGGTCTCCGTTCACGTTGAGCAGCGCCAGCCTGGCCAGACTGTCGAGTTGCGAACCCAGATCTCTGCAGAATCCCACATCATTCATCGAAGGCTCACTGCTGTATGGGGGAGCAGTAACCAATCCCAAAAATCTGAGGAGAGGTCTTCGGTGCAATCAACCCAGGTCAATCGCCATCCCTGTTGATCCGCCGGTCACTCGAGCACATCCCCAGTGTAGGACCAGGACTGAGAACGATCATGAACATTTGCAAAACGACTGTTGTTCGTGCAGTAGTGCTACCGGAAGCACGGGTACAGCCAGTCTAACTGGGTCGTTCGTAATGAAGTGAGCATATTATAATATTCATACCATGTATCTGGTACTGCTTTATCAGTAAAATCAGTATAGGGAGGAAGAGTGGGGTGTATAACGTATTAATAAAATAAAATAAATAGCTGAATTAGACAAATTGAAGATGATTATCGGATGGTCACAGTTTAATGTGAATTATTATTGTTCTAATAAAAAAACATCATTTCCAATTGTATTACGGAAAGATACAATAATATTAAATAAGTAATAGGTATACATGTAATAGGTACCGTACAAGTATAACAAAGAATAATAAAAAAAAAATTTTGATATACCATATACAAATGTACGACGTTTGTAATTTATCGAATGTGAGTTCATTTCTCCAACATAATAATATAATTTTACATAACATAAACCATAGGTACTAAACTACTAATATAGTATAAAATGTTTAAATTAAATAATTTTGTTTACCTACTTTTTGAGATTATAAAATAGAATATAATCATTTAATGTCTATTATAATTCCAGAACTCTCTTTTTAAATGTTTGGTTAGATTATTTTAATACACTGCATGGGTTATTCTGTCGATAAGATAAAATTATAAATTAGAATGAATATGATGATTTTTCTTTTCACGTTTTTATCGTATTGTGTTTCGTACAGGTCTAGCGAAAACTTCGAAGACTCGTTGCGGTCAATCGATCGTTCCAATAACGATAACAACGCAAACTGTCCGAGGCATCATCAGTGTTTTAACGAAGAAGAATCGATGATTATTACTACTACCCAAACTTCAAATGTCAAGACTTGCAAATGCCCGTTGTCGCTGTGATGTAACCGCTCATATTATTTTATTGATATTGTAATAATTATATTGTATATATTATTATGTAAAAACTATATTATTTAATTTAATTTGTTTGTTTGTTTATTTTTATGAATAGGTATATAATATAATATATTATATAAATGTTATTTAATAATAAAAATAAAAATTATTATATATATTTACATATAATGACATTCAACAAGTTTTTGACGTATTTATGATATATTATATAATACACACACATAATTGTGAAAATACGAGTATAATAATATTTATTATATTCCATTTTATTTTTTTCGGGCGAAATATTTTTCGATGTCGGCGAGTGTTTTACCCTCGGTCTCAGGGAGACTGATGAAAACGTACAGGACACCAAAGCATCCCAAAATTCCGTACAGGAAGAAACATCCATGGAGTTCCAAAAGGTCATGTAAATTCAACCAAGTCTTTGACACTAAAAACGCGAAGATGTAGTAAAAGGCTGCGCACAATCCTCCGGCGACACCCCGCCCTCTGTAAAACGAGTTTAACCAATTAAAATTGCTTTTTTAACTCGATCACTACTAGGGAATATTTAATAATAGATGCGCTAAACACTACATGAACGTAAAAATTAAATAATTTTATTTGGAAATATTCAAATATTCCTATAAGTCTAATTTTATCATATATCACATACAGTAGTACGGTTTATGCGATCTAAGATTAACTCAAACTTTATAATATTACATATTGTTTGATCGTATTTAGTCGCAATTTTTATCTTTTTTCCCCTACTATCATTTTTTGTAGTTAGTATAGATACCTGGTCGGAAACACCTCACTGATCAACAACCACGGTATAGGACTGATCCCCACGTTCATGAAATAGTACAGTGTGCACAAGAGTAACAGTGGAATCGTCGGAATAGAATACCATCGTGTTGAGTACGCGTAAACTGCCAAAAGTAAACAGCACAGAGTGCAACACGTCATGGAAACCAACGATAATGTCCTTTTGCCTACCAAGTGCACAAGACAAATGCATGTAAGCGCTCCTGCGCCCTGTAACCCCGCAGATATAACCTGTAATCAAATAGGAAATCAATGCACTTAAGCATGTCAAAATAACGCAATCTCGTATATCAAAATACGACCGTCTCGGCTGTAATACAAATATTATTTGATTTTAAATTATCTATTATTAAACGGGATGGAAATTTACAAAATTCGTTTTCCCATCTATATCATACTATAATATGAAATATAAAATATAATAAAATAATATTATTATAATTACAAAATCAATGTGACACGCGCGTTATATTTATAGATTACATTATACGTTACTATCATATTATAATATGTTTTTGAAATTCACCGTTTTATTGAAATTATATTATTATATTGTATTTTACTCACGGCTAGTACATGTGGTGACAGGGGCACGTTTAGTTGATAGAAGACTTCGATCATGTACGGACGCATGGCCGTGATCGAAGCAGCGTGATAGAAAAAAAAATAAACGGCGACCAGCTGAAGTGGCTTCAGAATTTCCGGACGAAGTAAGTCCCTAACGTGTACGATAAAACCGGGTTTTCTTTTCGTGACATTTTCATCGGCTGAATTCAGAAAGGAAATTAAAAACGCGAAATTTAGTTTACAGCATGTAACGATATGTCAAGACGGATATTAATCGATCTCACCTGGTACGCCGATGTATCCGGACGATTTTTTCACATTGGCTTCCCACTTGTCGGTGAACTCGTTTTTGGACGTCTGACAATATAACTCGAGAACTCGAAATTCGTCACTCACTTCGTCGACAGACGCCCAGCCTCGAAGCCATCGTAACGACGACATCGCCTCGTCTTTTTTCCCTTTGGATAACAGCCATACTGGTGATTCTGGAATCTAATATAATAATATACACTTTTTTTTAACCACGAAATACGAAATATTATTATTTTTTTTTAAATTTAAAAGCTAATTATTTTTCATAATTGTCACGTTTTTTAAAGTTATACGTTTAAAATAATCCCTACCTATTCGATGGTTTAAATTTTTAAATCTACAAATTTCATTTAAATTATATTCATAAATATTATAAACCGCGTTAGTGCGGTTTTTTTATACCGTACTTGTGTTCACCTAGTAATTTACAAACAATATTTAACGACCAATAACGAATTGACTTGTATAGAATATTAAAACATAATATGTTGATTTGATATAATTTTGTATTAATTTCAATCAATTTTATTTCATAAGAAAACAATATAATTTTTGTAAATACTTACGAATAATATTTACGATATTTTTCATTTATTTAATCGTAACGAATTAAGAAATAATAAACATTTGAAGCGCATGGAATTAAAATGAAATTTTAAACGAAATAATACTACTATTTAACTACCTACCTACTAATACAGCAGTTATTGATTTTTCAATGATTTTTGCTATTATAAAATATTCAATATCAAGTGTGGTTTGCGTATTTTAAATGTTGACACCAGCGTGATTTCACGATCTACTTAACACGACTCGACAACCGACCGTTTCGATTATTATCAATTTATGCCAACGGTATTAATTAGAATATACGAGTAGAACGTGCATAATGTCCCACGAATAGTATGATATACGTACTATCATGTACCATCATGATATATTATTATTCACTCGTGTAGAATTTATAACGGTAGGGATCGTTATTCGAGCTTAACTATGCAAATTTATTGTAATGCTGCCACTACAAAATATATTTTAACGTTATACGATGGTAACCTGGTGGTGACTATACATATATAATATATTAAGATGTAAAATTTAAACAATTTCTAAATATTAAAAATAAAATTGAAATCTTTTTTATTTAAAAGACCAAATTACCATATTGATAAATTTTAACCTAACCTTAAGTACCTATTCGTATATAAATTTTGTATCCAAAAAAAGAAAAAAAAACCGAATTTAAATATTACATGGACTGTTTAAGGACATTTAAGTTTAAAAAAAGTAAAATAAAATCGAACGAAATGAAATTTTATTCGATATTCCGAATCTCGGGCTTTGGAAATGTATAATATATTGTATGATAGTGGAGTGTATTATGTAGTCCAATTACATTAAAAACGTTTTAAAAATTCTTATTTTACGTTTAAATTATGGACTCTATCAATTTTGTCACGAATCGACGATCATAAAATGTTACGATGAATATTCAGTTACTCTCTAAATAGCAGATATTTATTACCTATTATATATATATGATTTTATATAGGTCATGTTCGTTCTTATAGAAAAATCCTTCTCGTGATGGAAAATTCATAACACATTATTTTTCTAAATTTTATTTCTAGAAAGAAAAACCAAACTATATAATAAATTTTATATTTTCTATTATATTTGAACTATTATTACATGCCACTTGTTATCATCCGCGATAGATAGAATGAATCGATATGCTAACCTATTTCTCTAGTTTATTCGTCATAAAATATAATATTAATATAAAAACGTTATATTTAAAATTACGAGTTTTATATTTTATTAGAACAAGAACACTATTAAACTATATAATAAAGTGTTTTACGAATAAATATAAGAACTATTTTGAAATTATTTTTTATGTCCGGTGACGAATAGATGTGACCATATGGCATATAAAGTGCACAGTTAAAATGCCCTAAAACGTGTGGGGAATAGTCGAATAGCAATATACATATAAACGTGTATTGATAAAAAATTAAATGTTTAAAGTTTAAAATTTAAAATTTAAAATTTAAAATTCAATGTTTTTTTGGTCGTTTAAAAAACTGTACGTGTCGTCATAATGCGTATGTTGTCGACCAGCGTTAAAAAAAAAAAACAACGGTTATGGTGACAAGTCGGATAAGTATACATAACGACGGTTTTAAACGATTTTTGAAACACAATGCGGTGGTGAATAATAATATTACCATGAATATGGCTACGGTGGCTACCACGGGAACCGCACAGCTGACCAGCATGGCCATCCTCCATGGTAACAAATAGCCCAACAGGTACTCCAACAGGTGGCCTATGACAACGTTGGAATTGGCGTACGTGGCCAACGTGCCCCTGAGCCTGGGTTCGCTGGTCTCGCCGATGTACGACAACGTGGGTGCCTCCAGAAACCCGGTGCCGATGCCCATTAAAAACGAAGCGGCGTATAACGTCTCCACGGACTGCGCCGCGTACAGCATGTACCAGGCGATTAGGTGCGGAACGTTCACCAAAAGCATGCTGGTCTTCCGGCCCAACACGTTCTGCGCACAACCAGACAGCACGCTGCCCAGAGGCGTGCACAACAACATTATGCTACCTTATGAAACGAAAAATAATCAAAATTCACGTGAAAAAATGTGGAGATTAAGTACCTATAGTGACTTCAAATAAAATTTTATTTTTACGTAAATTACCAATTTGAATGCGAACGTATACGTCATAATTAAACTCTTTATATAGGTATTATAATGATATTAATATTATCGTTTTACATTGAAACGACGGGCGAATAAAAAATTCCGTTTTTACGATGCATACTCGTATAATATGAACCGATCGAGCGAGTTTGAGAACACATAATGCTTAAAACATTTCTAAGCGTATAATAAATAATATTATCCTGTTTGGGGAATATTTTATTGGAAAATTTTATTATTTTCTATGTATTATTTATAATTATTTCGTGTTTATTACCGAACCACGAACACTGGTAATTGTCCAGAGACAGTCCCTCTTTCGCGTTGTGAAGCTCGCCGATAATAATTGTAGTAACGGCGACCATCATTCCCAGATCCATTATCAATAAACTCAAGGCGGTCGTCGCGCACACCTGTTTGCAGAATAATAATAATTTAAATACTATACCTATACGTTGTTGGAAAATTTAACATTAACGTATAGAAAAACGACTTGATAAAGTGACACAAGTGTGATGGTCAACCAAATGTATAATGTCAATAATTATTCGTTAAACGTATAATCGATAATGAAAATTGACGATTCGAAAAGTTTAAAAAAATAATATTAACTATATACCAATCAGCGACATAATTACAGAGGGGAATTTGGGTGTCATATCCCTCCCCTCTCACCCTTGCTTTTTTTTTTTACTGGCCCCCTGCTCACTGTACGTAATTTGTAATTATTTCATATTACTATAATGTCGCGGTTGTATACTTCTTGTATAAGTATAATATGGTTAAACTATAGTATTATTTTATACTACCTATATAAAATAAAAATAAGACAAAAATAACAGAATTCCCTATATAACTATGATGATAACAGTTAGTCGAAATGTTAAATATTATGAGTACTATTTATTTTATGACTTTTTCCATCCTCATTGAGAAAATGGTTTTGAATCACAAACGTGATCACGTTATATTATGTCAGTATTCTTTGTATTATTACCACAGATTAAATAATTTTTGTTATCTGTGTTATTACATTCGTGAATGTAAAGGACTGTCGACATGTTGACAACTGGGGGACTTAGTTTCCTCAAACCCTCCCTATTTTTTACTAGATATATGATACATACATAAAAAAATGAAGAAGTAGGATACAATACATATATATATAGCCACATATACCATATAGGTATAAGTTATAGGTAAAATGTACAAAAACCTCATTCCTCCTCTTAAGCAGGACCAAATTCGCCACTGACTCCAACGTCCGTAAAAATATCTGTACTGAAATAATTTTCTGTTTCGAAAAAATTACAAAATTTCAACCGATTGAGTTTATATAATTTTAGATGTTGACTTAAAACAATAATACCTAGAACGATTAAACTACGAATTTCCGAAAAACGAAATCACTAATTTACACTCGTCGCATTTCATTACTACTATACCTGTGATAATATTCGTCGATTCTTGCACTTCCGGTCATCATTCATATCATATTTGGACGCGATTAGAACCAAAACAGGTCCTCTGCAAACAAAAAATATATTTTTTTTATTCGCTATTTTCGTTAAACCAAACTATCTGTTCTCGTTTGAATTCATTCCGTAAGCACCCCCATAATAATAATTAATAATATTAATAATAATAATAATAATAATAATAATAATAATAATAATAATAATATAATAATAATAAATTGTCACGTTTATTTCGACAACTTGGTAGAGTAAATATTGCGTTTTATACTAAATGCCGATTGATCTTGCTGTGAATTAATTTTGCTACATCTTGTATAATTAATTTTTATTTTATTGGAAATATATTTTTTGAAAGACTTCATGGATTTTTATCATGTTTACCATAATTTGTTATACTCGAATTTGTAAATTTGTTATACATAAACGTTACCAAAAACATGTTTTTATAGCAAACAAATAATATCGCCGGTTTGTGTTGTTGTAATAAAAGTTGATATTAATAATTTATTGTTTTGAAATGTGTTGTAGGTATATCCATTGCACAAACATATTTCATTAGATAATAACGATTTTATTTTCGTACCTATATTTTTCTATACCGTATTTTATTATATACCTATTTGAAATATTACGATATTAGCATATAATTGTTATCATTTTTATAGTACCTACGTATGATTTTTAGTAGAAAAAGTTTAATACGATTTTGGTTAAATTAAAATATAGTCATTTTTATATAACAATAATATTATCGTAATCGGTGTTGAAATATTTATTATGCGCTATCGATTTTTTTTATTGCCAACTTTTTAATTCCACTTTTTAAAAGTTTTAGAATTCATTATATCATATTACAATAACAACATTAATTTAAACGTTTATTCGTACAAATCACTAAATTTAATTATTTTTCACTTATGATTTTTAATCATATATAATAATAAGTTAATATTATTCTTTAAACAATTCCACACAATGCTAGATATTGCGAGTAAAATGAAAAAAAAAACTGTATTAATTAGATTAGACGTTAATGTTTAAAAAAAAAATATATATTATAGTTTAGTTTCACTTTTATAATTGACCTAGATATATTTTTTAATTCACGAATAAACATTTAAGAACATAAATATTAAAATATTAATTAAAAATTATTGTTATAATGTGTATTGTGTATGTTAAATTTTTGTTTTTATTGTTAGGAAAACACTAAATTTATTTATTATAAATAACTTTTTTTAAAAAAAAATTGCCAAAAATTACAATAAGAGGAAAAAAATAATCTTTAGTGTAACGTTTACTCTTGAAATTTGTTTAAAAATATATAGTTACCATTTAGTTATAAACAACATGTTACTATTATATATAATACACGAGAGTGTGATTTTAAATTCCCAGTAAGTTCCTATAATCCAATTTAAAATGAAAAGGTACTTTTGAGGTTGGTCTCAATCCACATATTACAACAAATCCCTAATATGTATTCTCGATACGAATACTCTATGGCTCAATATAGGGATTTGCTTCGAATTTGAACACAATTAAGCGCTCTCTCATTTATTCACGAGTCTACATGAACATTATGCTGTACTCATTACTGTATGCAAATAATTTCATTCATCGACAAATTTTGGATATATAATTTAATATATTTGATCCTGATGGTCCTATTTTAAGTGAAAAAATATAATTTTGTTATTTTGAAATTATGTAATAGTATAATATTTCAACTAAAATTCATATTGATAATAAATAAAACATATAAAATAGATTTCGATATTTCGTTATTAAATACGCAAATAATATAAGAATAATAAACACATAATTAAAACTCAAACGTTCATATAAAACAATCATTTTTATCTCAGTTATATTTCTTTTTTTTTATTTTTATGTAATTTAAATTATTACATAGGTACATACACATATTTAGACACTTTGTAATATGATTGTTTTTAGATTTACGTTTTACATTTAAAAAAATATCTTTTCCGTCGAGTTTGGTTTCACTAATAAATTAGTAAACTACATAAAATATACATTTCGTTTCCATAATATAAACCATTTATTATCAAGTATTCATGTTATTATTTTTAATGATGATAATAATAATTTTATAAAATGAAATAAAATATTTTTAAAAATGTCAAAGTATTTTTTTTCAAAGGATAATGAAATTACTTTTGTGATATGATAAAACCCATAATATGCCGTTATCTCCTTTGTTATTTTTTTATTTTTCTTAAATATAATTACTCGGTCGATAAATAAACCATTATTTTAAATTTAAATAAAACACATATTCCTTAATATTTATATAAAATTATATAAATCTTATTCTAATCGTTTATTATTCAAATTTCAATGTGAATGTAGATTATCTTGTTGCCTAAAGCAAAAACTAAAAAAACTAGTTTTAATACATAATTGGAAATTTTTTTAATTTTTGCTTTTTAGTAAAAATTACCTACTCATATTATAATTACAGTTACAGATTTGAAAATTTGTACAGAGGCTGAATTTTTGATTATAAATTATTCTATCTTTTTCAAACAAAAAAACAAAATAATAACACTATTATAATATTATTATAATATTAACACATTAATAGAATTAAATAATTATTTAAAGTATACTTTTGTAAAAAAAAAAAAGATTATTTAACAATATTTTTATTTCACATTGATCCTAATGTCATATTGTCCTTTTAAAATTTTAAATCGAACGAAAAATTAAATGTTAATGTTAATTAAATATGTTAGGTAATTACGTTTATACTTTATTTTGATAATAATTAACGAGCAATTATTGTCTTAATAAGATTACTTAAAAGTTAAATAGTTTAAATTTTAAACAAACATATTAAGTTGGTATTTAATGTTATTATAATTTCGGATATTGTTTATGCGGTATAGTTACAGTCTTATATGTAAACAACATAATCTAAATACAAAGAAATAACGAACAGTATTTTACCAGATAATAGATATCAAATTAGTTAAACAATGTTACTTTGAATAATTTCCAATCATTTTTATATACATAATAACCTAATTTTTAGTTTCTGAACGAAGCGAGATTTTTGGTTTTTTTTTTTATTTTATTTTGTACAAAAGCACAATTTAAAGCATTAGACGTGGTTCGAATACCATGAATAGGGTATGGTTTTAAGCAGAAAATCAATCACATCTAGTAAGTTAGTAGGTACTTACTTTATTTAGGTCATTTCTCAAAATTGCGCTTATGCGAAAGAAAGAACTATCAGAGTATGACGGAAATCGACTAAATTTACTGAAACTGTAATTTTGATAAACTTGATTTCAAAATTATAACATAACTCAGAAAATAGTAAATTTAGGGACTTTACATTTTATTGGGCATTCATGTAGATATTTTATATAGGTACGTGATAAAATTTTGGAAGTTACTTTGATTTTTAAATCAAAGTAAGGTTACATATTTTAAATATATTAAAATTAAAATTAATAATTTATACATAATATATACATATATTATACACCTGACTGAAATTTGCTCAGAATTATTTTTATGAAATCCGAAGATTTATCATTGTGTTCAAATCTTATAACAACTAAATTGATACAGAACTATTCTATACCATTACCATTGTCCTTTCCTGGCTCCTGGCCTATACACCGTTTATTAAATATTGTAAATAAAAATTATTTTTACTTGTATAACATGATATTTTTTCCATTATACAAAAAAAAAAAAAAAAAAAAAAAAAAAAATAATAATAATAAATAAATAACAATTTAACAAAAGCGTATTATTTCTCTATGTTGATCACGCTAATTATTCGCGAAACGTAAAAGATCAAAACGATGTGTAATAATATTAATAGTCAGAGACTTACTGTTCATTATTAGAATGGTCCATTTGAAATTATATTAAATATAATAATGTTATTATTTGAAACCGACACAAATGTTGTATATTTTAATGAAAATATATTATGTATAAAACATAAAAGCATTCGACAAATAATATAATCCGTTAAGACTTAAGACCGATCGACGATCGTTTAATAACGCGCGTATTGAATTATTGAAGTTCTGAAACGGTAACCAGAGTAGATACTCGTACACACAACTACTGCTGGGTAATGATAATATTATATTAAATTTATTATTTATACGAGTATGTATTTACACATGTTGTAGGGATTCCTTCCAGTATAATAGGCCTCGTTCTTTACCTATCGGTGTAATGCATTTTATATTACATATTATGTAACGTGGTAGTGTGGTACTTATTTGTGGATGTGACATTCAATAATATAATAAAATAAATAATAATGCGTGTACGTCAAAATATATATTCTTTGGATCAATTTAATTCGTGTGGAAGACAAGTATTTTCTACTTATATTATACATTTATTATATAGTTGCAGAGAAATAATTAGTTAGGTATCTAAATTTATACTCAGACTTTCTTTTGCTTAATATAACAGTCCATGTTAAAACTCGGTTAGAGTATTTTTCAGTTCCTTCGTCTTTGAGTTTATTTTAAACGCCGTCGGCTCAGTGTCTCGAATAACAATTCTTTCATTGAAAGATTCCAAAAACTACGTTGTTTTGAATACTTTTCCAGGAGCAAATAACTGTAAGTCTAATACAAATTTTATACGTACAATAAATTTAATATATCTTATAGTTACAGATTGGTTTCATATAGTCGCGATATATACCGCCATAATGATGACAAGCATCATTGCAGACGGGTAAAAATGAAACTGATATTAAACTGAAAATAATGATAATAATAATAATAATAATAACTGATAATAAACTGAAATTCTTGTGGTTAAATAATTTAATAATTATCCGTCTCTCCCTCGTCACGTCTGTTTATATATTAATATATTTTATTATTATTATTATTATTGTTATCATCATCATTATATCTTTCGACTGAGTAGCGAACCGCACGATTTTAACGAAATATTTACATTTTCATTCGCTTCGAATAGTGCATGTGTTAATGTGTTATGATTTATTTGTAAATAATATAAAATTGAAAAAAAAAATACGAAAACTTAATTCACACTGTATATAAACGTTATCTTTACCACTTTTGGAATATTCATATTTGTATCGCACTGAAATAATTTCGTTTGAAACCGATAGAGAAGTTTTATCGATTGCAAAACAGGCACACGCATAATACAAAAGTACCTATTTGTTAGCAGTCACTGCACGAAACGAAAATATATTTATCTGTAAAAATGAAATTTCTTACGAACCAGATCATCAACTTTGTTTAACATACATTTTACATTTTTACCATATAATATAAGGCATAAGTACTAAGTAGCATAATATTGGTGCCGGTAATACAGAGTGACAAAAAAAAAAAAAAAAATCGCGTTACAAAAACGTTTTTAACATTTCATAAAAGTAATTTATACGACCACTCCGTATGCACGCTTATATTATTTATCGTTCGTTTCTACAGCTGCAGAAATAACGGAGGGCAAAATAACGATATTAATGTTTTAAGTTGAATTATCGCGTATATTATTATAATAATATCGTCTTTACTGTAATAACACAACAGTGTAAGTGCCTACGTAATAGCGCAATAAATTTTAATTTTAATTATGTGTAAATACGAATGCGAAATAATATATAGAGTAATAATTGCGTAAATCTGTAGAGTGCATAGTACAGTCTAAAAAATTTTATTCAAACGTAGTTTATAGTACTTTTTAATATGTCGAAAAATTCAAAACTAAAAAATATTATAAATTTTTTTTTTATAGTCATACACGATACACACCAGCCATATTATAAGAACATTATGTTGAAATAATAATTTAATTTTTCTTCAAACATTCCAATGATCATTCATGGTTATATTTCGTATTCCTTACAATTCAATTACAATACGTTTGAAATCTTAAATTTACAAAAATATCTAAAATAAAAATAGAACAATAAAGTATCGGTTACGTAAGACGAATAGAATAGAAGGACAATCGGATCCCCGATGAAAAATGCCATTTCAAGCATAGAAAATAAATCACATTTTAATGAGCAAGCAAACGCACTAATTTGTACATTTATTTTACTATAGTTACCTATAATAATAATTAGCAAGTATATACTGTGTGTCTAATACTGAAGTTAAATTATATAATTAAACTGTCGTTATAAGTTATAACTTATATCCGAATGGATTCATGAGAATTTAATTTTAATTTGTAATTAATTAAAATGTGTAATTTAAAGGATTAAAAATAAAAGTCATTGAATCGTATTTTATGTATAGGTACTCGTATATTTTATGAAATCAAAATAATATATTTAACAATAGTATATTATTAATATAATAATAGTAATATAGAATATATTATAAATTTATAATAGTATAAATTCATAATTTTAATTATTAGTGATAATAATTTTGATAAGCAGTACAATATATCGTTATTTTAAAAAAATAATAAATAATGATATTATATTATTACTATAATGTATACAAATCGTCGAATTTATCGTCATTGCTTTTTGTTATCGATCCTATCAAACATACATTAAATATATATAAAATGTAAAGAAATTTTTTTTGCTTTGTGCTTGAAATTAATTAGAAATATATGATAGAATATTGTATTATTATAAATTACAATTTAAAACGATAATATTGGTAATATTAAAGATCAACGAAAAAAATCAATTAAAAAAAAAAAAAAAAAAATATTAATTTAAAATACGCCACATATATTATTATTCTGAACCCAAAAAATTATTTAGATTAAAGTTTGAACTTGACTTACAAATTACTACAAAAACGCAGAATTATAATACAATAATACATATAATATACGACGAAATATCGAAGAATAAAAATTGTACTGGTCGAATATATTATAATGTTCATTATATCAAAATTATCACAGGACTTAAAATACAAAAAAGGTCAATTCGTCAATTTATCGCATTAACACAATTATAATGAACATTGCGTAGCGCATATAACATTTGACGAGGGTATGAGAAAAGGACAATATTATTATTATTATTATAAAATCCCACGAGGACTCTATGTCCGAATAATTCGGTATCTAATTAGTGTTCATTAATCTTAATCATTTCTTCGGGGTGAAGTGTAAAGAGAACTCTCATCTTTAGCCAATTTATGGATTTCGTATTCATAAATAATTAAAGTTTTAAGATGTAACTTGTGTAGTTGCAGTGTGTTATATATAAATATTAAATAATTTATATTTCTTTAAATAACTATTTTGTTGAGAATATTGGTGTGAAATGCAATAAAATGTATACTTGAACTTAAAAATAAAGAATAATACTATAAAAATAATAATTTTATAAAATCTAAAATGTTGAATAGTTAATTTTGTTGTTTTTTCTTATATTTTACTTATTTTTATTATTACGAAGGTCTGATTTTTCACCCTGTGATTTTCATGTCTTTGGTCCTATGAAAAATTAACTTCCAAAAATCCGATACCATTCAGATGACAAAGACAAAAATGCCATACGTGCCTGGTGTTTAATAACTGGACGGTAATATTTCAAGCAAGGGATTTTAAAAATATTCTATTATGTGTACATTTTAAATATAATTTTTTTTTCTAAAATCTTATTATTTTTTGGCTTATGGCAAAATGCAACTTACTTTTTGATTGCCCTGCGTAGTATGTTCTAAATTAAATATTTGAAAAATAACTTTAAGCAAAAAGAAAAAATGCAATTGATTCGCGGTGAAATAAAAGTTTTTTGAAACGAATTTCTCGTTTTAACATCGTAAACATAAATATTTAATACACATGCGAGTTCGGAGTTTATATTTTATTTTAATATAGATCATATATGAATTCGTTCAGTAATTCGAAATATTAGATTATTATCGAACAAATTAGATTCGTTATGTGATGTAATAGCATGCGACTTACGTGAAAAAAAAAATAATAATATATTATTATGTATCTTTTGTAACATTTTTAAATTGATGTCATTCATAAAAAATATATTAAGATAGACGACAATATTCTTCAAAAAAATAAATTGCATTCGTTATTTCTATATAAGTTGAAAGAAGAAACGGTATTGTATAGTCAGAAAATTCGATTCATATTATTGACGTAATAATGATATGTACAATATTATAGGTAGGTACTTAATATTTATAATGTAAATATTTTCGTAATAGGTACCTGCTACAATATTATAATTTTAATGTACTTTAAAATTTAAATAATTTATACGTTTTTTTTTTTTTTTTTTTTTTTTTTGAAAACAGAACGTTTTTAATTTTTTATAAATAGAAAGAATTATATTTCATTTGTTCATAGTCCAAATTACGCGTTTTTGTAAAAATTATACTATTGAATTCACAAATAATTTATTGTACTATGTACTTGATACTACATAATTGTAAAAATAATAATTATTATATTGTAGTTTTATGTTTTATTAAAAAAAAATAATAATAATAATAATAACTTTCATATTATACGATTATGAATTAAATACGAAAATGTAGGGTTATAATATTCAATCTAAACTTAACTTTTGTAATTGTAGATGGTAAATGATATATATATTGTTTATATTAATTACGATGCAGAACAAAGTTATATTATGTGTTCTTTAATTGCGTTTTTGTTTAAAACAAGAAGCCTCGGAATCCGTTGATTTTATCATATTTACTTAAGTACCTAACGCATGACTTGGAATATTATGTCGTCTCATAAGAAAACTTTGTGAAATTATTCTATAAAATACATAATAGATTCTAAAAAAATCTATTTAAAAATGTACAAACCAGATACGATTCTTAACTTAATTCAGACCACTTTTACCGCCTCGTATCGTGCGTTTAGATTTGCGAAAAAAAGATACATCCGTGTAAAACCGTTATATTTTTCGTTTCGCTGGTGAGAATTTAAATAAATTCACCAAAGAGTATCATTAACGACCAAAAATAAATTTGAAGAATCGAAAAACTAATTTTGAATTGAAAAAAAAAATGTGTTCTTAACATGTTGTGTTTCTATTTAATAACAATGATAATAATACGTCATTTTGTGTTTACATTATATTTTGTATAATTAAACCATTTAAACAGATGTTAGTATAAATCAATTTCGAAAATTAAGTAAAAATAATTAAAAAAAACTTGAGTTAAAAAAAAATGTACTTTTTAGAAATAATAATGGCAATTAATAATTATTTTTCATTTAAATATAAAATAATATTTTTTCCTTAACACACGAAATACATAATATTCAAACATTATAATATCTATAGGAGTGAATAAATGTATGCAAAAATGTAAAACATTTTGGATTATTCCAAATATATAATTAATATTATCAATTTATGTAAAAAAAAAATTATATATTGTCTAAAAACAACTAATTTAATATCAACCTGATTCGTCAGAAATATTCTATAGAACTGTTTTATATATAGAATATCATAAATATTTTATAAGTCGCTAAAATGGTAAATTAAGTTCTCAAACAGTAATTTAATTTAGTAATATTAATAAATAACGAGAACGTAGAGTTTATAATTATTCATTTAAAACATGTCTAATGTATTGTTGAATAATCCATAAATTTATGGTTTGCCGATCCATATTGGTTTTCTTCACGGATATTATGGGAAAAATAACCATCTGTTGCATCGTGTGATATCGTGAAAAATTGCAGTGGTTTAAATATTATATAATATTTCATATACTTGTGAAATTTTTTTTAGATTCACATTATGAAATACGATTTTTATTTTTTTTTGCACACAAAATGTCATGTGAAAAATTATATTAAAATTGTAATTTTTTTGAAATTGGAAAATGTTTCTCATGTTTCAATTGTGTCTAGGTATATTAAATACACACGATACGTAAATATTTTAAATTATAAGTTATAACACAATATCTTATTGTATTGCAAAAACAATATAAATTACGTTCGATTAATTAAATTAAAGTAAAAATCAATTTTCTTCCATAACCGCAGTGGTACCTAACCTATATGTATATATATATATATTATATACGTTCAATACTATTTACGTCATGTTGAATTTAAACGAATACTTACCCGTACGGCTATACTCCTTCGGGAAATGAAGTTTTCAAGGTTATATCATGAAATAATAAAATAAATGAATATACAATAAAATGACTTTTAACGACAAAATATAAAGTATAAAAGCATAATTGTATTAAGAAATTATAATTGAATAGACAGAAAAAAAATCGGTGTTTTCGACCATTTCCGTTGCAATAATAAAAATGTTTTTATTTTATTTCCCGACGGTAATCTTAACTGCAAATAAGTTTTTCATTTTGTTTTTCTTCAAAAACGAGAATTAACTTTCACGTACACGATAGAATAAACACGTATGACATATATACGCGCGTTACGATTGTAACAAAATAGTAGTTGACAGTTTCACAATAACTACAAAAGTACAAAATAACCAAAACGTCATAATCATATACGTTTTTTTTTTTTTTTTTATTTAAGCTTGTTTTCTCTTTTTTATTGTATTCAAAAATAAAAATAAAATTAATTTTTAACACGCCGCGCTTGGAATATTAGTATAATATTATTTATATAGTTTGTGCGAAAAAGGTGTAAAATTAAATATTTCCGTTTTTAACTCGACAGGCTCGTGTAAAAATAAATAATAAAAAGCAAAATTAAAAAAAACAAACAAATAGAATAAAAAACAAATGAAATTTTTCGTGTTTCATTAGGTTCGCGTGTTTTTAAAATATTATACAAATACTCGTAATTTTCCATACGCGTAAATCGAAACGAATTTTACAAAAAAAAAAAATAATAATAATATCCCTATATTTATAACTATAAAAACTATTTACTTTTAGAGAGGAAAAATATTGTTTCGACGCACGAGTGGAAAAAAATTCGATTTTTTCGACATTTTTTTCCCGTTCTGTCGCGATCCGTTTGAACACGAGTCGAATAAACAACGTTTTATGTCATATTATTTTTTTTTTTACGAACTACAATGGCCGATGGATAAAATCTATGGTACAAACGTAATCGCGTGACAATTGAGCGTATATCGTGTCCCGTATATCAGATTCAAATTATAAGGGGATAGGGTTAAGAGGGCTATAGCCCAGGGCCGCAAACAATAATATTATAAGATTATAATTTATCTATAATTTAAAAAAAAATTAAAATTTTAAAAATAATTATTTAAGAAATACATTCATATAAATAATAATTTTAAATTGTCTGCAATATACAGACATAAATAGTAAAATGTTTTTGAACTGTCCAAAACACAATATTATACTCGTACTACGTTATTTTATATAGCTTAGGTTTATTTTCTATATTATATCAGTTTAATACTGTAATTATTTATTCGTTTTCAAAGTTTTTGCTGTAATTTAAAATTGATTAAGATTCGCACAGGTTAAAGATAGGTTAAACGTGTTAAGTATTAACAAACAATGACAATATTTATGTCAATCGAAAATGACATTGTAAAAAAAAAAAAAAAACTATCTCATTTCATGACGTTTTGGACACCTTTGCATCAAATAAATACAGAAAGATAAATAATTTTAATTAATCTTATCTTATCTTTAATTAAATTACGAATATACTCGTATTATTGTTTGAGAGAAAACGTTTTTTGTTCCAATTATTAATTATCAATAAATGTATATTATGTGTAAAAAAATGTATACGTAAAATTAGGACCCCTGAAAATAAGTTAGTTCGGGACCATCTATTTTATTAATCCGGCATTGCCGCATATAATATTATTATTTTTCGATCTCGAACTAACAAAATCCTTTCGTCTTCGTGTTAAATACGAATTCGTATCAGAAATTTGAAAGTGCCGAATATTTTTAAAAATTTTTTTCCCCCTTTTTTATATACCGCGGTTAAACGTTCGCGTGGACCATAGTTATAATAATATTATAGTTGGCCGTACCAAACATTTGTAATACAAATATTATGTAGGTCATTCGAGTGCTGAATTCACCACCTCGTCTCACCATCGGAGCGTACTAGTATATAAAGGACTTTCGGTTTTCCGCCCTCGGCGTCGATATATAAGTATATAAATACTCGTAATAATATACCCTGGGCATAATATACGACGTATGGGCCGGTTTTATTTCCCAACGGTTGTATAGATTTCCTCTTACACACCCCCGATCGGCTGAATGTCGTAAGTATATATATATATATATATTTTTTTATATAGGTACCATTTAACGCATATTTTTTTGCTCGTATATTAAAAAACGAGTTACGAAAAAAAATTCGCAAAAATCTGTACATTATTTTGTAATTTCGTAAATTTAATGTTGAGACGCGAATTTCATCACTGATCCGTCGGATTCGATTGTAAGTTTCCTGTCTTCGACGTATATTATACAGTTTTTTTTTTTTTTTTACATTTTCTACGCCGTTTTTCGTTACGGCCGAACTATTATTATTGGGAAAACGTTCCATCTGCAGACGAACAATTATTATTACATTATTATGATACCTATTGGATATTATTATATTCGTGTTGATGACATCGCGAAAACCGCACCACGTTGCAGGCGACGGTTTATACATTTCGTTCGTTCGGCGAAACGCCGCCAGAGGGTTGACGCGGAGACGGTCGACCGCGGGAGATATCGATCCGGTGCGGCCCGTTGCGCCGACGGTACGGTTGGAAACGCGTGCAAGTCCAGTCGACGACGCCTTTTTGTAACGACACTTTCACGCGTCCCCGCAATTCCTAAACGGCCTAAAATTTGCACATCGGAAACTGACCGAATTTCACGCCAAATATTATTGTAAATATTTAACTTAACGGACGAATTGTTCGACTCGCCTGAGACGACGGTTTAGATCTTCTGCCCATCCCGCCCCTCACTCACTCTTCAACCGTCTTTATTTCGTTTGTAAACCCCGTGTCCGTTTAATCAGTCAAAATTCCATTCTCAACGTTCAAACAGTCTTTCACCACCAATGTCAATTATTTGAAACGAAGGTAAACATTTATTTTTCTTCTATTTTTATCTCATTCATAGTTGCATTTTTAAATTGATTTTTACTTTAATTATTATTATTATTTCGTTCGTAGGTAGATAGATTTTAATCATTTTATATTCGCACATTTATAACAACGATATATTAAAATTATTAACTTATTATTGAAGTCTGCAGCGGTCGTGAAAACGTGAAAATATGTCACGTGTAAAACGAAACTAGGTCCCTGGAGGAGACGATTGATAATATTAAAGTATAATAATTTACCTATAATTACATTCGTAAATCTGGTGTGGTAAAGTGTCAAAAAAGACGACGTGATTGTATTAATTACCGCTTTATAATTATTATTATATTATACTTACGAAACTACGAAGAGTAATTTAATGTTTACTTTACTCGTATTTCTTTAATTTAAATAACGGCAAAATACACAAAAATATTGCTCTCGTTGTATATTAAATTTTCATTGTCGATGATGGGTCGTTGTTTGTAATAAAATTCAAAGAATATAATTTATTTTTAAAAAAATTTTTTTTTTAGTTTTTAATGAAAACAGAAACGACATTAGTTTGACATTAAATTATATTACTATAATTAAAATGTGTACACGACGTAATTTCAATTAGTTCGTGGCGTATTGGTAATTTATTTACAACTTACTGTGATTAGACAGTTTTGGGCTTTTGGCATGACAGTGTTTGGATAAAATATTACGATGGGCACACGAGAAACTCAATTGAGGTTAACCCTGTATAACTCGTACCGCCCATACCGTTTCGTACCGTCATTAATTCAAAACAAGAATGTTTCAAATCGATTGCACGGGATATGAAAAATGAAACTGCTATTACCAAAATTTAAAAATCGACAATAAAATCAATATTTCAGACAAATTTGTTTACAAACAATTTTAATATATTACAATTACAAACGAAATATTTCGTTAAATTTTATTCGGTAGGACGTTATACGTACGAATGTTCGAGTTAAAATTTCGTATGTGTAGGTATGCTATTTTCACGTAGCCATTCATAAGGATGGACGGTAACATACAAAAATTCTGTTTAAAGTCGATTATGAAATAATATAAATAAATCATTTTATATAATTATTAATATTCTTACTAATTACATTTTGCAAAGGTACATTAAACACTACAAATTTATATATAAAACACAAATTATTGTTGTTCATCGTAGTCCTGACCCAGTCTAAAGACTTAAAGTCGAAAAAAATGCAATTTAGTATAGACTATAATTAATATTTAGGTAACTTTAAAATAATTATTGTATAGGCAACAAGGAATACATTTCTAAAAATAAATTTGTAAAATAAAAACTTTCGTCGAAGAAATTAAAATTTAATTTAAATTAAAAATTGTAATAGGTACGTACATTAAACGGAACATACCTATTTCAAAGCTATTTGGTTTTATTACTTAAACTGCTATGAAAATCAAAATGAACATTATTTGTTAGTATTAACATTTATATGGCTTGACACGCACCGTTTACAAACATACTAAAATCGTTTTAATTTAATAGCACTTACAAATATTTTATGTACCTATTTTTGTTTCTTCTAAGTAATATTTTTGAATTAAGTACTAATTTCAGAAAATAAATTATCTATAATATTATATTTTAATAGTCATAGTTATAATAAATATTATAATAAAATGTCAATAAATGATACCCTTAATTAAAATTAATAATAAAATTATAGAATAAAATATAACATTAAAAACAAACGTGCCTGTAATAATCAAAAAAATGAATTTGTTCGCACTTCTCGGAATGAAGTAAAAGAAGATTATAATATTTTTTATAGTCATACAAGAAATACAAAAAAAATCTTAAACGAAACCTGCAAAATTCTTATTATCACTCACTATAATATCTATAATAATATTTTTTTTTAGGTCATACCAATATCATATAAAAGTCACACTGAATGCAATTTATTGATAATTATTATCAAGTGTTGTAATTCAATAATAATTAAATAATTTATTAATTAATAATTTTGAACACAACGAATAATATTAAAATTTTCTTATTATTGAAGAACCGGCTGTAATTCACAGCATTGTGTATGTTGGATCAATAATTATTATTTATCTATATTTCATTTATGAAAGTATAATATTCGTGTTTTCTAAACAGTTACGTTTGTTTTACGTTAAATATCTTTTTATTTCAAATTAAAGTTGAATATCGGAAATTTAAATTTTGTATTCTCGTCGTTCTTAAAAATCGCTTTCACACGTTAGTGTTAGTTAGGTCTTTACAAAACGTCTTTAATTAAAATGTATTATATTATTATTATTACGCACTTGAAGTTTATTTTGTTTATTAAGAAGGTTAACGAGAAATACAATACTGATTAAATATTTGAAAATCAATAATTTCACGAAAACAATATTATTATACTTGTACTATACTAGTCCGAGTGGCAAGTACTACCTATATACATTTGCATATACACAAAAAATTTAAGGACGATATTAAAAAAATGAAGTTTTTAGAAAATAAAATATATTAATCTATATTATAATACAAAATAAATGCACTAACGTTACGTTAGACGTGGGGAAAAAAATGGAAATTCGTACTTATAATATTACCTAATTGAAATGTCTGAGTAAAACGAAATGATTTATTCGTGATCATTATAGACATAGAGGGTTAGAGCCTAGAGGTGACACTAATGTTTATGTATACATTTATATTAGTTTGATAAATAGATAATAATAATAATAATAATAATAATAATAATAATAATAATAATAATA